>LGRX02026657.1:0-14771 GCA_001247695.2 Cymbomonas tetramitiformis | reverse complement strand
TTCTCCGTGTTGGCGTGCCTCAAGTAGGCCTTGTGTATCCTGCGTACATAAACCACTTGTTAGACGGCGTCCTTACGTATGTACACCGTCTTCCACCCGTATGGACGGCACAATAAATGGTGTCCACGCGTATGGACAGCAAAACAACACCACGCACACATGTACACATGGACGTTCGCGTAAGTGCAAAAAAAGGTAAAAATGTGAACGTTGCAGGGGAAGGCAGGGAGGGAGGGAGGACTTGCCAGATAACATTTTTTTTTACTATAACTGACTGGAGGTTGTGCTCCAGCATCTCCATCGTTTTAGCAGCCGTCCCGGTGCGGAGTTGCTCGGCACTCACGAGCTCGTCCACCATCGACATGTGGTGGGAAAGAATCCGCTCCACGGGGTAAACCTCCCCTTTATCTGGGAGGTGAACGACGAATTCAACGTACAGCTCGTAGGTATTGCTGGATGTGACACACCGACAGTAAAGACTGTCACCTGTCACTTCCTATAGTAGGCTGGGTGACCGTCACCAGTAGACGGGAAACACCCGTTAGTATTTATGTGTATCTCTTTTATCAATCTGAGACTTTTTACCGTTCTGATATCGAAACCCTTAACTCAGGGTTTATTCTCCGTTATCCGATATATACACCCGACTATATATCTGACAGGTTTGACCCCACTTACGTTTTATTTAGCCACCGCGACACCGCGAGGATGATTGGCTAAAGCCGGACGCTTGGGATGGAGTGAGGCGCTCCGCGCGTGGGAGTGCCGGCAGTCGCGGGTATGGCCTAAGTTTTGTGGGTTGATTTACGGCTAGCTGAAGGCCTTTGAGGACATTTTTTCTACGGGATTTAACGTTGGATTGGTTTACGCATCCTGGTTGGTCACCACACCGTTTCGTATCGGCCGCCATCTACCACACGACTTCTCGAAATTTCTGCTCTCTCACGGCAGCCGTATCGACGACCCACCACATTTCTTGGCCGCCCAAGACTACCGCGTTTTTTTCCCCACGTCTTCTTGCCTCACTCCACCCCTGTAGTCTTCTTCATCATGGTTGCTTCTACTAGATCAACGGCTAGCATGGCGCATCGCCGCCGCTTATTAAGTACAATCTTTGACTCCGTTGCTGCCAGGCATGCCAACACGCCCGCAACCCCGACAGCGGCGCAGCCGGCCGCTAATTCGGCGGGTGCTACATTTTTGGCATCGGTACGCACCTTACAGCGGGAGCACTTCGACATGAAAGTGGCGAAGCACGTCCAGCGCAAGTTGTTCGACGGCAAAGAGGGGAGATTTTCCGGTGCGGAGCCCCACGCGGCGGCCATCTTCACGAGAATGGTCTCTGCCCTGCAGGCAGCATTCGTCACTGAGGACACCGGTTTCCTCCCGCTCTTCACGCTGGACGACGCTACTTTGGCCGTCCGCGTGGAGGCCAACAATTTGTTGTTCTCCACGATCGAGCTTCTGATCGACCCCTCGTCGCCCGCGGCGGACTGGTTGGACTCCTCCCACGCCAGCTTCCCAGCAGACGGTAAGCGTGTCCTGCTCGAGTTCGCCCGTCGGATGATCCCGGTTGGAGACCCCTTCCAGGGGCAAGCGGACATGTTTGCCGTCCGCATCGCTGCGGGCGTGGACCCTCATGGACCCATTGAGGACTTCAACGCCGCGCTCAAGGCAGCGAGGACGAGATCAACGCTCCAGGACGAGGACGTGAAGTCCCTTTTCATCAAAGCCCTCGACGCCACCTTCTACCAACCGGTGGTGTCCCGATTGCTCCTTCACGACCAGCGAGCCGCCCACGACCTACTCACCATTCAGCAGTGGGTGCGGGAGTGCTACGGCGAGCACGTGCGGGCGGGTACCGCCACCGCATCCGCGCACCGGTACTCCCACGGCACGCACTTCATGGAGAAGGACGTTGATGGGTCGGGTGCGGCGAGTGAGATCGCGGACTTGCGGACGATGGTGCTCGACTTGAAGAGGCAATTGGCCACCTTCCTCGTCACCGCCGAGTCCGAACCGTCTCCGCGGGGGTTTACCCCTCGCGCGGACAAACCGGACCGCCGGGTCAAGACCCGTTTCGCAGCCTCGCCCCTCCCCAAAGGGGGGAATTGGTCTCAGTCCGTCTCACGGAAGGTGGCTTTCCACCGCGAAAGCGGTGCGGCAATCCCGTACTGCCAAAATCAGGTGTGTGCTAAGGGAAAAGCGAGGCACTGGCACCGGGACTGCCCGAACGGGGGCAGGACCGGACTCTCGGCCTTCGCCTTCGCCGAGGAGGCCGAAAACTCCGTGTTGGCCGCGAAGTTCCAACACGCCATCGACAACAGCGACCCCGTGGAATTCGACGCCCTCTGCATGCTTGCGGGCGGGAAGCCGGAGGTCTTCACCGATCTCTCCGCGTGCTCGTTCTGCGAGGAGGCGGTGAGGTCCTCGTGTCCGCCGTCGCCGAGTTCTCTGAGATGGCGCACGCGGCTGGAGCTTCCACATTCAACATCAACACCTTCACTGCCGACATGCCGGTGGTGTCGGAGCCACCCGCACACTCCCCGCCCGCGTCGGTTGAGTCCGAAGACGATTGGACCGGTCCCCCGAACCCCTTCTGCCCTCCCGTCACACGCACGTTTGCCGACTTCATTGAGGGCACGGGGGTTGCATTGGTGCCCGACGAGCCGGCCCCGAGCATGAATTTGCTCTCCGCGGTTGGGGAGCCGGAACGCGTGATCGACTACGAACCCGCAACTTGCGCCACGAGCGACGATGACGACGAGGGTGACTCGGTGACACTGCCGCGACCACGGTACGGCTGCGGGAACGGCATTCCGAGGTTCGCGAGATCTCTCCTCACTTCCTCCTTGGTGTGCGCACTCTTTGTAATCTGTGCCGCCGCCGCACCGCACGCCGTTGCCGGTGTCGGTGGTGCCGATGCGCACACATGCACGGCTCCACCGGTCGGTGGTGCTACGTGGACTACCTCGGCGATCCCGGCTACGGAGGCTTCGCCGACTGACATGGTTCATGGCGTGCCGTGTGCTATCCCACCTCGTCGCCAACGGCGGGAGCAGAGACGGCAGGGCCTCTACATGGCTCCGATGCCGTGGCATCCCGGGCCGCCACCGCCTGCCGAGTTGTTTGTGGACGGCCCTCCGCTGTCGCCGGCTTCATCTTCAGACGACGAGGCTCCACCGTCGGGCAGCACTTGGCTGCATCCCGGTGCGGTGCGGCCTCCCGTGATCGAGAACTCGTCAATTTCTTCTACGAATGATTCATCACCGGCCCCGGGGGCCGGCAACTGCTTCACAATCACGCTGCTCCGAGCCGGGCAGACAGCTCCGAAGACCACTAGTGGCTAGGATTAGTCACGCCGTGCCTGCCTGGGAGTTAGCTGTAGTATAGCCTCCTAGATGTGCAGAAGGGCTCTCTACATTTGAGCTGTGTTTAGGGTTTTAGCAAAGTAACAGCAGTATCTGACAATCTTGCTGTGACCTGGGACCGCCCTGACCAAGAGTACAGGCCCCCAATTGTGCTACAGTTTCCTCCTGAAGTTAAGTAGGGAGTTTGTTTGCTTCGTTCACTACTACTTCCGGTCACCACCCGAGGTGGTGTGCTGGATGTGACACACCGACAGTAAAGACTGTCACCTGTCACTTCCTATAGTAGGCTGGGTGACCGTCACCAGTAGACGGGAAACACCCGTTAGTATTTATGTGTATCTCTTTTATCAATCTGAGACTTTTTACCGTTCTGATATCGAAACCCTTAACTCAGGGTTTATTCTCCGTTATCCGATATATACACCCGACTATATATATCTGACAGTTTCGTTCCATTCAGCACGAGTCATTTATATATTATGATATATTATTATTTATAATTGATTACCTCTATTTGCACGTTGTGCTCTTGTGGAAATAGGACTCATTTCCACACCCATATATCGAACTTCATTACTAATATCATCATCGTGATCATCATTATCTAAACGTGCAGGTCTAAGTGAACCTTTATGAGCTGAATTGAATAATGCTTGTCTTACTAAAGGTGTTCTTCTTCCGGAAGGTCCAGATTCACCTTGATTTTGGGGTGTGTTCAACGGAGATAAAGCTTGATTTAACATAGGATTTCGAACAAATATTCCGGAAGAATCTCCTTGATTTATTGGAATTGGTGACAAACTTTCTAAATATTTAACATCGTCATCATGTTCTGAATCAGGTGATACATAACTTCTTGGAGTTTCTACATCAGATTCACTTAAATCTGCAAACCTTTGTAAATTGTCCGCTCTTGTATATTTTCCCGGAACAAAAACATTGACATCACTTCTTTTTAAATTTTGAATCAAATCAACTGAATTTATCAAAGGACTTTGAGAAATAGAAGTATAGAATTCAACACTATTTTGAGAAGGAGCGGTCATAGCATAATTGTTAGAAGCTAATTTAGAGTATCCATGAAATATTGATTTATTAGATGCAGCATTTCTAAAGCCTAATTCATTTAGACAATATTGTTTGACAATATCATCAGTTAATATCTTTCTCATATATTTTATAATATTACATATATATTAATTGTTTCGTCTATTTTGTTGTCTATCCGCAGGATGAGGTGGTCTTAAAATTCTTCCAAACCGTCTCAATTGATGACGAGCTTTACATTGAATTTTATTTCCAAGCGGACGACCTGAGGGTGCAGGGTCTTTATATCCACAATAAACATTATTATTCAGCCTTCGTTGAGCCTGTGTTTGATTAGCTCTTACCATAACAATATATATAATACAATTGATAAAAATCATCGTAAATCAATTTCAGTTTCATTATCTTTATTATTTTTATTTTGACTTCTTGTCCTTTTAGATATTCGATTAGAAGATGAGACACCCTCTTTCCTAAGAGTTTTTTTTTTTTTTTAAGAAACTAATTCAGAAACTGTAGGTTCATCAGTGAATTTCTTATTATTAGAATTGTTACCTTTGACTTCCAATAATTCTCGTGGTTTATATCGACGTGCCAAAGTTTCTTTACCGTCTTCGATAATATAACTCAATCCTTTCATAGATTTTACTTTATATATTTTGGTCGACCATCGTTTAGATTCTTTATCAAACGTTTCAGTTTTACTGATGTTCGAACTGCACGAATATCCTGTTTTCTGCGACGATTTATATCAGTTGTATTTGGACGCGCGTGACTTCAGTAATGCCAAACGCGCCTCTGTCAACGAACAAGCTTCCATCGCAGCCCTTCAACACTCCAGCGATGCCTCATACGAGGCATTGCAAGCAGCGCAACACTCACAGGTTGCAGCGGCACAAGCACGAGCGGAAATGCGTAACAGGAATGCGCAACGACGAAAAACGTTGTCGTTGTCGCCTCCCCCACAAGTGCAACGCATGCAACCACGCCCTTTAGTAGTTGCTAAGGAAGCTAACCCACAGTTAATAGAGCGACTTCACGAGCTCGAGAAAAAGCTTGCTGAGCTTTCAACTGAAAATGCCGCATTAAAAAAAGAAAATGCGGCACACGAGAAAGTGAGACAGTCGCTCGTTTCAAGACTAGCTGTAAATAATGAAACAACAACTAACGAAGTAGAAAGCGGTTTAGCCGATTACGATGAGCTTCTTGACCCTGACTCATAGACAGTGTTCTTTTGTGTGCGTGCAGAAACATGGCGTCCAATCCTGCTGAACCTAGTAAGAAACGCGGGCGTCCTGCCAAATCGGACGAAGGAGGGGACATATATGTCAAACACAGGGAAGAATGATTGAAGTTGTTGTATAAAAACTAATTTAATTGTAATTGTATATAATTATGGCTGAACAAGCGGGACAAATTTTTGCTTCAAACTTAGGAAATAAACCATTATTAGGAAAAGTCGATGTTAAATTGCCAAATATGATGTTAACTTCAGGCTTTCGAAGTTCTTCGATGATGATTGTTCCATGTAAAACAATACAAGATTTGCGACCACCGGCAAAGCGGACACGCTTAGAGCTGTGGTGCTAGGCGGACACGCTTAGGGCTGTGGTGCCAAGCGGACACGCTTAGAGCTATGGTGCTTGGTGGACACGCTTAGAGCTGTGGTGCCAAGCGGACACGCTGAGTGTTGTGGTGCCAAGCGGACACTCTTAGAGCTGTGGTGCCAAGCGGACACGCTTAGAGCTTAATTAGTATACCTAAGCAGTATAGCCCCCGCCAAACCCTGTCCCAAAAAACCCTACCCCAGCCCAAAAACCCTATCAGTAGTATACTACTGAGTACTGGTCAGAGTTAGAGTTAGAGTTAGGGTTAGAGTTAGAATTATAACTAATCTTTAGAAAATAATAGTAAATTTGTAGTAAATTCTGAAGAATAAAAAATAATAAAAATAAATCATTACAAAATAAGTCAAAGTCAGAGTCAGAGTTAAAGTTAGAGTTAGAGTTAGAGTTAGATTTTATAATATTTCTATGAAAAATAAAAATAGCAACAATCTACGATTGTAGCCGAGTAAAATATTAAAATATTATATGAATCTTAGTTAAAGTTAGAGTTAAAGTTAGAGTTGGAGTTAGAGTTAGATTTTATAATATTTCTATAAAAATAAATGTAAATGAGAATCATAACATAATGTAAATAACGAAATAGAAAAAAGTAAATTCTAAATATAATAAAAGTAAATTCTAAAAAAATAAGTCGTAGTTAGAGTTGGAGTTGGAGTTGGAGTTGGAGTTGGAGTTGGGTCATAAATAGAACCATCCTTACGTTCAATCCAACAATGTAAGTCTAATGTATTCATCTTGCTTTGTTTACACTATTGAGTTACACTCTTTAAGTGGATTTTATTTTTTTGAGGTTTTTTGTCCCCCTGAAAAAACCGAAGAAATTTATTACTAAATATACGGTATACGTATCAATTCCAATACAAAACGTAAAGTGTTATTTGCAAATTGTTCACCGGAAATGTCCGTTATTCTTAACTCAACTTCGTCATCAGCTTCAATATAATTTACACTTGAATTTAATGTAAATCTTTTTGCTTTTGTGGTATTGACCGTTATCGTTGAACATCTCAAAAGATATTCCGTACCAATCTTTGGTTGAATTGAAGTATCGGCGTGTGTTATCTTGAACTTGATATCGTCTGTACCATCAGTAGCTATAGTAGCAAAATCCAAGTAAATAATGAAAATATCATTAGGAAATTGAATGGTTCGTATATTTTCATTTCCGGGTGCTGAAAGCGTAGTTACTCTTGAAATTTCTTCATAATTCAATTCTTTATTTACTTTCAAAATATTTATATCCGCGAAAGGAGTTTGAACAGTATCAGCTTTTATTAAATTAGCACCTCGGATATCACCTAACATATTAATTCTAAAAAATGCATTTGATGGTATATCAGGTCGTTTTCGAAACTGCAAAGCATACACTGAATCAACTGCTGCTTCATCAACCAGTGATGTATTCAAATCTATAAATGTTGAATTAGCAGATTTTGGCCCTTGTAATTCTAAATTTGTCTTGGAACCTAATTGTGCATTAATTATAATGTTATTGCATTCTATATCATTACATCCTATTATATCACCTTTCATATTGATACTAAAAAATTTAGGTACAGCTGAATCAGGTTTCGTTTGAAAATTTATAAAATATATCGTTGAAACACTCGATAAATCTACACCTGAAGTATTTAAACTTATGAAACTATTACCTGATGTTTTATTTCCAAATAAATCAAGATTTGTGGTATTATCTGGTGCGACCAGTTCTGTTTTTCCATTGATTTTTGCATCACCGTTTACTATCAAAACGAAAGTTGTATTTACTTGCAGTTCACTGCCTGTAACGATTATAACACTATTATCAGTTCCATCCTTCAATTCAATTTGTGCCTTTCCATTATTTAAAATATTTTTCAAATATCGAAAATTTATAATTGAAGTATTCAAAACGTCTCTGCCGTATAAATTGTTTACGTATACGTCACCAACGGTCCTTTCTATATCATTACCACCGGGTAGGTTTTGCCACTTAGTAGACCCCCCGGTAGGAGCATTTCCATTTACCGTATTACATTGTATATTTTTACAAACAATATCATTTCCAAAAGAAGACATCTGATATATATATATTAAATCACAATTTAAAATCAGGTTTAATCCAAACCAATAATCCTGAACCCGAGATTGTTACAACTTTACTTTCCATACATACACCGATAATTCCAACATTATTTGTAGTGATTTGTGAAGAATTGACTGACCCTCCCGGTGCACAACCCAACATTTGACCTTTGACATAACTTCCATCAATAGCTTTGCAAGTTGTGAATCCTTTTGTACAAACGAAACAAGAATTTCCGGTTGTTGAATTTTGAACACAAACTCCAATAGGCATACAATTTTGATTAGATTGACTTGCCGAAGCTGCATATATTTTTACACCATTTACATCTGAAAAATCATCAGAAAATTGAACAATATCTCCAGCATTTATTGTAGCTCCGGTATTATTTTTAAAAGTAAATACATCACCTGTATGAGGAACCGGACTTGTGGGCAATGTTGCCGTATATGCATTTGTCAAACCTGTCAAAGGAATTCCTAAGGTCGTCAATGATGATGTTGACGTTGTATACTGTATGCCCAGTCTATGCTACTTACAAGGTAGCTCCGGTATTATTTTTAAAAGTAAATACATCACCTGTATGAGGAACCGGACTTGTGGGCAATGTTGCCGTATATGCATTTGTCAAACCTGTCAAAGGAATTCCTAAGGTCGTCAATGATGATGTTGACGTTGTATACTGTATGCCCAGTCTATGCTACTTACAAGTCGTATAGCACTACAATCCAAATCTCCGCTTAAATTAATGTTATTTCCAGAATTACCGACAGCCAAAACTTGACTTAATGAACCAATACTTCCATTATTAATAGCACCAGATTTTATTTCACCGGAAACCGAATCATAATACAATTGTAAATTTTCTAATGTCACATCAGGACTTGGTCTTATAGGTTTTACCGTAAATGAACTTGGATTTACAGAATTTAATTCAACACCGGTTGCATTTATACAAATAGTATTGTTGATAGACGAAGTTCCTCCGGTATTCTTATTAGCATATGAACCTAATGACACTGAATTTAGACCACTAAAAACTTCGCCTGCAAATCTTCCTACAGAAACAGATTCCACACCGGCGTTACTTTGTCCGGAATCATCTCCTAAATTTACTGAATAATTCCCAGCTTGGTCATATCCACTACCTGAACCTAAAGCCAAAACATCAATTCCACAACCGAATGAACCAGCATTTCTGCCTATTAATATTGCACGTTGTGCATTTATATATCCGTCATCATTTGTTGTTTCACCAATACGAATTTTAGCATTTTGAGTACCGCCTCTAATCCTAATTAAAGCACCATCAATTTCATCTTGATTTATCGTAAATTTTCCAGTTCCGGTAAAAGAAATATCATTCGTTGTAGTTGTACTTCCTTGGTCGGTAACAGATTGTAAATTTTGGTTAGCCCCGGAAGGCAAGTTTTGAAGCAAAGAACCGTCACCAATAAATTTTCCAGAATTCAAAGTGATATCACCGGTGTTTAAAATCAAAGGACCATCATTAAGGAGCACACCTGCTCCAAGTGGTTCTACATTCAATGTGGTTTGCATAAATGACCATTCATTTATACCATTGTCTCCTATTTTCAATCTTGTTTGAGGAACAGGGTCTAAAGATTTAATTTCAAAAGAACTATCAAGTTCATCCAAACCTATAGAAAATTTTGATTTACTTGCAGGATTGTTCAAAATGAAATCATAAAAATTGATATTATTAACCAAATTTAAATCACCATCAGTTTGTAATTTCATGAATTCTCTTTGATTATTAACATCAGAATTATCAATAAAATCAATATCATTTTGATATAAAAAATCTGAAGCCATATGAATTGTTTGACAAGGGTTTGAATTATCACCTATTTGATTTACATTTATTTGATTAATTGTTAAAGGGTCAGGAATATTTGTAGATGGAGTTTGTTTACCATTAAATGTACTTGCAACTACATTATTTCCAAATGAAGACATTATATATCATAACACAAGTTTTAAATTTACGGTTGAGCAAGTTTCATATATACAGTTCCAAATTTATCAGTTGGATTCGCTTTGAATACATATAATCCATTTACTTGTGTAATTGCTTCAATCGGAGGGTTGTTGGTTGTTGCTACAATAGGTAAACCTTCAAATCTAACTTTCATTTTATTTTCTTTTGCAGCCATATTCAAATTTACAATTCCGGGGTCACCGCTTTGACTTCCATCAATATTCATATTTATATCAGCTCCAATTATTTGAAAGGTTGTTTTTGTTGTTTTATCTTTAGCACCAATAAACACACCGTTATTAACTTTGATATTCTTATCTAAAACAAAATCATTTCCGAATGAAGACATTATATACTATATCCTATAATTTAATTTTATTTCACAAAGAATGTCGGAGCCAAAGGTGCCAGTTTATTGTTTAATGGATGAATATTAAGAAATGAAAACATAGCATTTTGTTTTGTAATTTTATTACCGTGTCCTAATGTATACGATTTGAAACCTGACATAGGGTCCACATTAGAAACTCTTGCCGGTGGTCGCAAATCTTGTATTGTTTTACATGGAACAATCATCATCGAAGAACTTCGAAAGCCTGAAGTTAACATCATATTTGGTAATTTAACATCGACTTTTCCTAATGGTTTATTTCCTAAGTTTGAAGCAAAAATTTGTCCCGCTTGTTCAGCCATAATTATATATAATTACAATTAAATTAGTTTTTATACAACCACTTCAATCATTCTTCCCATACCAATACGAATAATACTTGTACATTGTGCAATAATAAATGTTTCGTTATTCGTCAAAGGTGTTTGAAGTGGGTCTGCGGTCGATGATTTTTGAGTTTGAAGAAAGAATGAAGAATTCAAACCCCGGGTATCTATTCCACTACAATTACGAGGTCCCATACCTGGCATAGGCATATTTAATCGAAGCATAGCAGTCCAATAAGAATTGTACCAATTTTCTAAAGAATTAACTTTACAACCTGAATCGTCGGAATAATTATCAGCTTTACCAATAGTGACCAAGTTAAAAGCATCGAGAGCGGTGGCACGATAATTTGGATAATAAATTGAGTTGACATTATATTGCCAAGATTGAATGTCTCCAGAATAAAATCTAAAATAACTTGGAACGAAAGTAGCACCTATTTTGTTATCAATTTTATGCAAACCTTCATTAACAGAACTGTAATTTGAAGGCCTTTGAACAGCGTATAACATATCCAAAGATTGTGCCGACAAAGAGAATCGATTCGATTTAGTCATTTCCGTTTGAGTATCTTGAAAGGTAAAATAATTAGTGAAAGGCATCTCAATATATGAATCTTCTTTTAGTTTTCTTTCGACAGCACTATCGTAAACACCATTTGAAAATGTAATTGTTTCAATTGTAAAATGCAAATCAGTCAATTTCCATGTCGCTTTTGCAGCAAGTTCGGCAGCCGCGGTTCCATTAAATCCATTTCCGGCTCCCAAGGACTTTTGATACGCTCCAAGAACTTCCGGACCATGCATAAAAAATCTTATTTGGACACTCGGAAGTAACGCAGTATCCAGGTAGTCAGGTGAAGATTCCCCTATAAATTGTAGGAAATTATTCAAAATATATGGTCTTTCTTCTTGATAATAACTATCGGTATTAACATTTAGTTGTGATAACTAAATCAGGTTGGGTTGCGGCGTCCGTACAAGCTATGGCATGATTGTTAGCACGACCTTTACAATGCATACTTAAACTTTTCAGATTACACAAAACATTAACTGGAAGATTCAAAGTTATAACACCGTAAGGATTTACTTCGGTCAAGTTTGTCGTTTCAAGACGAAAATATTGAGTACTATATCCACTTAGTTTTTGAAGTCCAAATGCAAGACTATACGGTAAAGACATTTTTTCTATAATATATATAATATAATTTTAATTTACATATTCTTTTAATTTCAAAGATAATGCATAATTTATGGACTGTTCAATTCCATTTTGGGAAACGGCGGTAGGAAGTAATCTTGCTTTTTTGTCCGTAAGTGTGATACGAAGAAATGTAAATTGTGATGCTTGAATGTCTATTGCAAAATTTTCATCGTAATCTAAATAAGTAATAAATTGTTTAGTTAAATCTGAAGGTAGCAAAATTTTCCCTAAAATATCACCGGAAATAATAACATTCTCTTTTGAATTATTGGAAAGGTTAGTGCTTTCTAAATTGTTTGTTGGCAACGATGAAATTCTGAGATAAATAGCGTCATTTGTTTGCAAATTACCGGGAAATTTGGAAATAAATACTTCATTTACGGTTTCGATGTCAAACAAATCTTTAATCTGTGAAAAATCTGCTAAACCGGCAACTGATTTATTTGTTTGTCCGCCTAAGACTTGGTCTACATCATTGTATTTACCGGGAGAATTAAAAATATTATTTAATGCATTACCTAAATTACTCCCTGGCACTGCTTGAAAATCACCGGTTATTGAAAATGCAACAAATTTAATATCGGGAGCAGGTTTGCTAAGTGTAATCGTAAAACGTCCCGAAATTGCATTGTAAGTAACATCAACGCTATCAGCAGGCCTTGCAAACCCAAAGTTGGCGACAAGAACATCTAAGATAATTGTTTCTAAAATCGATTTTAAATCATTTAAATCTGTATAATTTCCATCAGGTATTCTACATTCATACAAATTATCAGAATTTATTTTAGCAATATAGAAAATTCCATTATATTCATTAATGGTATACCAAGTCTTTGCAGCCGAAAAACTGTTTACAATTATTTTCAATTTGTTTGTATTTTATAGTTTGTTAATTGTGTTGGTATATTGATATTGATAATTCTGGAATCACCAAACGATGAAAGGTCTTCACTTGATAAATAAAGTGTACGTTCAGATATTACACTCATGACTATCTCTATTTATAATATCAATATAGTTTTTATTCATTTCAATATCTTCCTTTGAATCTCTATTCAATGGTAAAGGTAATTCAATGTTTCCATTATACATATCGTCATATAGTTTTGGTCTTTTGATATAATCATCAACAATCAATTCAATATGAAATGTGGATAAATCAGGGTACAAAATCTGAGCATTTTTTATTAAGTGTTCACGTTCCATAATTTACCAAAAGATTATTATTTTCATCTTTAATCATATTTTCATTGATGGATGTATACTTATTTGATTGTGATTTATCTATACTTCTATCAAATGATGTCATTCTTTGAGGACCTTTGTTTGATATATAATCAGCCAATAATCTTGCTTCTAAGGGTGCGTCGTCATGCAAGTAATTTTTGTCGATATCGAAATTTACTCCTAACAGTCCTAATGGATTCAAATCTTCTGAAATTCGATTATTAAATTCATCACTTCCAACATTTTTTGATGAAAGATTTCTTGCGTCATTCAAAGCATTTCCGAACATCAACACATCGAGTCCGGTCCCTATAGTATTAAATGCAGATTTCAATAAATTTACCTTATTAACTTTGTTATTCTTTGGCATTTGAAAGAATTGTTTGAGATTATGCGGCGAAGTGATATATTGATACGGTGCTTTCAATAAATCATAAGGGTTCTTGTTTTCGAAGTAATGAAACAACTTTCTATTTGAATTTGATGGTATTTTCAAAGCTCCCGCAGTGGCCCAATCAGTTACAACTCGATGAATATTTTGCGGTGCATTTCCATTGACTTTAGGAGTATGTATATGTGATAGAAATGGATTGAAGGTCGTTGATTTAATATTGAATTTCTCACCGACATGAATGGATTTCGCACCGCCCAAAGATGTCCCTAACAATTCAATGTCATGATTAGGATACTTTTTCAATGTGTCTAAATATACCTTTTCAGCTCTTAAAAATGAATCTCGTGTTTCATGTTTACCTTTAATCACCGAAAATATGTCCGCTTTATCTTCATTTAAGAAGGATGGATTTGACGACGCACCGTGATATGCAATATGTATTTGATTATTTCCATTATTGAGTATTACGGCGTCATAATTTGAAAGCTCCGGGTCGATATTAAATCGATTGTTGAGAATATCTTTATTCAATTGTTTTTGAGCGGTCACATAGGTATTATGTTCATAACCGCCCGGAAATAATAAATCAGATTGATAATTTCTTGAACCGAGATAAGAAGATATTCCAACATGGAGAGCCTTTTCCCTAAGACTATTGGAAAATGATTGTTGAATTTGTGACGGTTGTAAGTCACCTAATTGTTTGAACAAGCTATTCATTTGAACTCTATATCGTTTCTTTTCACTTTCATTTGACTCATACCTTTTATTCAAATCTGAAACTGAATAAACATTATTGTTATTTTGAAAATTAAGTATCTTGTTCGATGAATTTAACACCTTTTTGTTGCAGAAATTATTCAATGGTGAGCACAAAGACCCTTGCATACTAATATAATAACATAGACTATATAAATGACTTGTAAGTATTCAATATCTCAATACACTAAAGATAAAGCAAACAAATTGAATGTATATGTCAAGATATCAACAAATAAAGATAAGAAGATTGATGTGTTTGATAAGAAAACTGATGGAAAATTAGCGAGTGTCGGGTTGTGCGGTATGATGGATTATCCATCTTATATTAAGTTAAAAGGTATCAAGTATGCGAAC
>LGRX02026656.1:0-60888 GCA_001247695.2 Cymbomonas tetramitiformis | reverse complement strand
GCCATGCGCACCACCCCCGAGAGGCCGCCCTCGCCGTGCGCACCACCCCCGAGAGGCCGCCCTCGCCGCGCGCACCCCCCCGGGTGCCCATGCATTGAGCACCAGCAGCATCAAGCGCCGCAGCAGTGTGAGCCCTCCACAGCGGCTCCCCTCGAGACTCCGCTGTCGCTTCGCTGAGCCCTCCACAGATGGGCACCCGAGCCCTCGGCAGCGGTTGTCCTCGATCAGCGCGAGCGCACCGAGCGCCGCCGCTACGCCTGTGCGCAGGGTGCTGCAGCAGCGCACCGCCGCCGAGAGCGCGCCGCCGCGCGTGGGACGCCACCGCGGACGAGAGAGGCAGCTGCTCGTACGCAGAGAGCTGCCACTCGGGGGGTGATGCGCCGCTGCACCCACACACGCCGAGCGACACGGGGCGTGTTGGAGGGAGCAGCGAGCAGCGCGCGCATGGCGCCCGGGTGTTCCGAGCCCACTTGTGGGGGAGGTACCGATGACCCGGGAGCACCGCGCCGCACACACCCGCCCCACCGACTGGCGCAGAGCGCGGCGCACACCCACAGGGGTGTCGCCGAGACCGGAGGGGCCAGCGCTTTGGGCGTCCGCACCCTGCGATGGGGTTGCGGAGCCACATGCCGCTGAGGAGACTTGCTCTCTAGGCGTGTCGCCACCGCGCGGAGTGAGAACGACGCCGCTGTGACCACCACCGAGAGCGACGACGTTGTGACGTCCACTGCCGACAGCGTCGCCACCGTGACCACCATCGACAGCGCCGCTGTGGCCACCATCGACAGCGTCGCCACCGTGGCCACCACCGAGAGCGCCGCCACTGTGGTCATTGCCGAGAGCGCCGACACCGTGGCCACCACCGAGAGCGACGACGTTGTGACGTCCACTGCCGACAGCGTCGCCACAGTGGCCACCATCGACAGCGCCGCTATGGCCACCATCGACAACGCCGCCACCGTGGCCACCACCGAGAGCGACGACGTTGTGACGTCCACTGCCGACAGCGTCGCCACCGTGGCCACCATCGACAGCGCCGCTGTGGCCACCATCGACAGCGTCGCCACCGTGGCCACCACCGAGAGCGCCGCCACTGTGGTCATTGCCGAGAGCGCCGACACCGTGGCTAGGGAGAGGAACCAGAATACCTAAGAACTGGAATCTTAGCTAGGTACCTTAGAATGGAGTGATTTCAGGAGATGGATCACTCCTAAGGGGGAGGGAGTTGTGCCAGGGGGCACGACGCCTTAAGCACTTGGGGAGTATAGAGACTCCATACCGTAGAGTGCTGGCCCGACTCGATATCGATCCGCGATCCGATAGCTCGAGTATGCTCATGAGACATGTGTGAGATAGAAATGCACATATAGGAGGAACGGGGGAAGAGCTCGGGCGGCTGTTAAAACTAAGAAAGAAAAAGAAAAAAGAAAAAACCACGCCCGTCGGGCGTATGAGTAAATTGATTTCCCCGGCCCTACTCTGGGCCGGACCGCCACGAGTGGCGGCCATATTGGGACAATTTATACTGGGTGGTTCTTGTCTTTCTCCTCCTCTTGTTTTCCTTGTCTGAGCTTTCTGTATAGCTGGTAGGTGCTGTGTGCATAGTTTACTGTCAGGTCGTGTATTCTCTGTAGTGCCTGTGTGGCTTCTTTTCTGTTGAGTCCAAGTTGCTCGAGTATGTCTTGGTTGTGTTTGTACACCGTGCCTGTTCTGCCCACTGCAAACACATGAAGTTTGGCACGGAATCCGTGCCTGCGTAGCAATTGTAGCAGCGGTCCGTATTTCTTGTATTTTTCCAGGAGTTTGGGTCCCCATTTTTCGTCATCGGTGTGGGCCACTTCAATGAGGTGTAGGTTTCTTACCCTTGCTGGTGCTTCCTGTTGTGTGCATTCCCATCCGTCCTCCAGGTCTTCTAGGCCCTCTATCATGACTATGTCTACAAAACTTGGTATTGTGTCGGGCCCATCGTTTCTGCCTGGGTTGTCCTTCCCGTCGTGTCTGCATTGCCCCCTGGTGAGTATGTAATTTGGGAGTACCCTTGGCTTAATCCATGGGTCCCTCTTTTTTCCGGTGTAGGCGAGTACTTTGCATCCCCCTTTCCTATGGTGGTCAAGTATGTGTTTTAGCTCATCTGCGTGGGCATCTGCCCTGTCCGTGAACATCCCTCGCATTTGTGGGTTGTTGCATCCACCTAGGGCATGCCCTACCCTCATGAGGAAGCCCTTTGCGTAGTCCACCCCTTTGTGTCCGCATCCTTCCAGGGTGCACTTCCCGTTCCCTCCGGCTGAGTTTTTCGCCGTCTCATAGTCTTGTGCTGGCAGTATTCTCAGTCTGCATTTGAGTATTGTTTTTCGTACCGCAAATGTGGCTCTTTTCGAGAAGCCGTTCGCTACTTTGTGTAGTGGCGTGTCTCCTTTGAGGTGCTTCATTGTTTCGTTCAGCCAGCTGTCTGTGGTCCCGCCCTCCTGAACCGAGGGGGCGTTCCTTTTTTCCGTTCTGCTGTGTGCCATATCGTGTTTTCGCTGTTTCCATCTTGTTCTGGGCATCGGGTCCTCCATTACTGCATGGACTCTGGACTCCTCTGTGACACGGTCATGGTGAGCTTGTCTTTCTTTTGTCGGCTCCCCTTGTGACTTTTCCCGCTGCTCAATGAGTTCATTTAGCATGTCAAAAATTTCATCGTCATTTTGTACCTCTTGGGTCACTTCTAGTTTCTCCGCGAGCTCGTTGAGTTCCTCAAATATTTCCTCCCCTTCGGAGGGTGGGGGTGGTGTCCCTGCGGGTTCGGGTTCGGCTCCTCGGGTGGGGTCCCCTTTGCCCTCTGTTTCTTGGTATTCTTGGTGCTCCTGCACCTCCCGCATAAGGAGCATCTCCTCTTCCTCCGTTTGTTCCATCATGGCTTTTATTTGACTGTCTTCTTCGTCCCGGGTCTGGTTGGCTTGCTGCTGCTGGTTGGGTACCGGGTCCCGTATTGTCGTTTGTTCCTCTTCAGTTTGTTGCGCTTGGTCATGGTGTGCCTCCCATCTGAAGCTGCGCTCAGTTTTCAGTTGGTGGGTCCAGGTTGAGGGTTCTCCCTGGAGGTCGGTCATTTTTGCTGAGAGTCTACTGTTTTCTTGGGCTTGCCGTTCGCGGAGTAGTGTGGTTACGTACTTTTGTACCGCGAGTTTTCCTTTTAGCTCTCTGCTGTTCGAGTCTTCGTCTGGTATCATGGGCTTGACTTTTATTGTCTCGTTATTATCCCACGCTTCCGTGAGGGTTCCCGTAGTACAGGCTTGTTTGGCTGCCTCATCGGCTTTTTCGTTCCCCACAATTCCCGTGTGTGCCTTGACTTTTAGCAGTGAGACAGTGTGTCCTGCTGCTACTAATGCCTCAATGTTGACCAGTATGGCATACAGGAGGTCTCTTTGCTGGTGGTGTTCCATGTTGTGGGGTTTCGTTCTCATGCTCTCCAGTTGTCTAATGGAGTTGGCACTGTCCGTGCAAATGGTGAGTCCGTTGCCACTTGGTGGTGGCGGGAGCGTCACCGCTTTTTGTATGGCGAGAAGTTCCGCTCTGTTCACCTCTTGGTCTTCGCCTTCCCATCGAATCATGTGGGCCTCCCCTTCCCCGGTCCTGGGGTCCCATACCGCAGCTCCTGAGGCCCATTCTTTGCCTCCTTCTTCTGTTTCTATTTCTCTTTTGCTCCCGTCCGTGTAAAGGTACGAGGTTGCCTTGTGTGCCCTTAGAGGGGGGGGGTATGTCAATTGGGTTGGTGTGTTCCTCGGGGCTTGGTTCCTGGGGTCCTCTGTTTGGTCTCTTGTCAATTCCCATCTCCTTCCTTGGGCTCCCGGTTCGTGTTCGGGCCAGAAGTCCGTGGGGTATCTGACAACTTTTGACCTCGCTACTTTGTCCCATATCGTTTGGGCGTCATTCTGTCTTGTAAGCCTGGTGTGTAAGGTGTTGGCTTCCACCACCTGTTGTACGGTGGGGGGGTGTATGTTCCATTTGCCTCCTCTGCTTCCGGGGAGGAGTTCCCATTTGGCTGGTCCTTCTTCCACGTGGAGGTGGCTGTCCTCCCACCAAGTTTCCACTTCCGCTTGTACGTTGCAGCACTGGGGGCAGAGGTCGTTCCTCAAATGTGGCCCTGTGCTGCACATTCTTCCCATTGCATTCGTCATGTCCTTTGTCTTAATTTCCGGGAGTTCGTATCGCTGCCATGGTCTTGTGTCCACCACACAGTCTACACTGGGGGTGCGTACTTCTTGGTTTGGTTCATTCGCATCGTGTAGGTTTGCCTCCCTCATCGGCTGTTTGACAGCTGAGGTGGTGCGGACCTTACTTTGCGGGCAGGTTGTGAGTGCCCTCCTTATACAGTCTGCGGCAGTGTCTGGGTCCCCGCAGTGTGCTTGCCATCCTTCTTTGTTGGCCACTATCAGCACCCGGAGGTTCCAGTTGCACTGTTTCGCTTGTTGGTGGGTGGCACCCATCCAGTGGTCAGGGGGTAGAAATGTGAACTTGCCTTGTGGTATTTCTAATAGTTCGTGTATTAGGTGCCCCGCATGTGCATTGTAGAGCTTCCTGTACGGGGTTTTCTCATATGTCGGGTACACCCCGACCCCGAACACCGGTTCTTGTGTGGTGGTGGCCGCTATGGCAAAGTCCAGTGCCTTTTTGAGGTCCTGTGGCGTGTATTCTGGGTTGAACTGGTAGGCTCCCAGTTTCATCCAATTTGCTGTCCAGGCCGAGCCTCTGGCCCCGAACACCTTGTCTCTGTCATACTTGGCGTAATACGTTGTGGTGTTGTGGTGGACATTGAGGGGTGAGGCGAACAGTTCGGTGGTAATTCCGAATGCCTGTTGTAGTGCCCTTTGCATCTGGGCAGGGAATGTCCAATGGTTTTGCAGGTTCTTTTTCCGTTCTTCCTTTTCTTCTTTGCTTGAGTACCTAATGAGGAGGTGCCCTATTTCCTCCTCGAACGTGGAGACCTGTATTTTGTGGTCCTCCCACATTTCGGTGCGTAGTGTACTCTGGTGTGGGGTTTGGTGGTGTGTGGTACCCACTGCCTGGGTGTACCTTTCGTGTAGTCTGAGAAGCTTTTCTTTCGTGAGGGTGCCTATGTATTTCCCATTCCTGTGGTAGCTGTGGGCGAGTTCCCCCTCCAGTCGTATCTGGCAGTGGTGCCCTCTGTTGTCCACAATGTCTTGTTCTGGGTTGGTTTCTGTCGGGTCCAGTGTTAGGTTTCTGCATGTAGTGTGGGCCAGGCCTGCCCCAGGTGCGGCCTCCCGGCCAGTATTTCTTTGAGGCCTGTGGGGTGGGTCACCTGGGAGCCCCTTGCTCGCAGTCTTCTATTCAGGGTTAGGAAGGTGGTCGCGCTTTGGCCCCTTCGTTTGGCTAGTTTCAGGTAGTCGGTTATGGTCTCCCTTGTACTCCAAGAGTAGGAGTCATCCCCCTCTGAGTGTCTCCACTGGGTTCTGTACTGCGTCACTAGGGAGTGTGGGTCTGTTGGGTCAACGAGTAGGGTCCTCATTGCCACAATCTCTTTCGGCTTGTCAATCGTTCGGCCTTTCTCGAAGCCTGTCTCAAGCTTTTCGGCCATGGGGTCTATTTCATCTATCCATTTGGTTTGTGAGCGTGTGTGGAGGGGCTGGGGTTCTTCCTCTTCCTCCCCCGGTGTCGGGCCGGTATTCTCCGTTTCGTTAATCCTTGTAAGCGGGTGCAGGGAGAGTTGCCTGTGAATCTCTTCCCTGGGGACCAGTCTCGCCTCCCATTCCGTCATTTTTGCTCTCAGCTGCTCCGAGTCGAGGCGTGGGAGGTTAGTTCGTATTGCGTGGGAGTCCAGCGGTCCCTCCCTGGGCATGCTCCTGTATTGTTGCTTCAGTCGTCTGTTTGTAGGACTGTCGTAGAAGTCCCCCGGTTTCGCTATGTCCCTCGGTTGGGCTTCACATAGGTATGGGTATAGGTGTGCCAGGCCTTTTGCTATGGCGCTGCGGTCTGTGTTGAGGGTTGCATCTGTGCATTGTTCTCTGACATTCACCTGGCTAATCGCATGTTGGCCATCTCGGGTAGTGAGGAGCGCTAGGTCCGGGAAGTGTGCAAAAAGTTTGAGGCACGTTGTGAAATTTATCGCAGTTGGCGTGTCCTTGGGTATTGTGACCCTGGCAGTTTGGTCTGTGCACATTGCCTGCCAGTCTGGAGGCGTCGGTATGTCTCCATCAATTATTTTGCCTGCTTTCGTATTTCTTGTTGTTCCCTCCATTTCCTTGTCGGACTTCCTTCTGGTCGCCCCTTCTAGCTGTTCCATTATCTTTGGTATTGGGGTTTGGAGTTGTCTGAGCATCCCCTCCGTCCCCTGGGGCGTAATGTTGTATCTGAGTAGGGCATTGAGTTTCCTCAGTGTGTTGTGTTTTGTTTGGTGCCCCCCCCAGAGTTTGTCGAGGTCTGTACAGTTCCTGCGTGTGGTGCTGTGGTATTCTACCAGTCCTCTAGTGGACCTGCTGACATGGGACATTCTGAGTCTCGACTTCAGGTTTATTTGCCTCCAAGCCGGGCCCCGTACCGTCCCCTTGTCTTCTTCGCTGTGCATGGCCTCCAGTAGTCCGCTCCAAATCGACTGGGCGTAGACTGCCTGGAGTGGCACCATTCCCAAGCCGTACTTTTCCTTTTCCTGTGTGGTGAAAATGTTTGGCGTTCCGTTGCGGGGCAGGCCTTGTATATTTTTCGTGGCCCCCCCTATTATTTTGTTGAATTCGTCTATTTCGCCCGCTGTGTACAGCCCTAGGTGCAATCCATATCTGAATTTCCCCAGTATTGCGGAGTGAAGGGAGTATTCCTTTTGGTCAGGTGTCAGAGGGGAGCGCAGTAGAGCTTGTATTCTGTGGTTCATCTCTTCCTTAGCGGCCTCTTTTTCCTTGTCCCACCTGCCTGTGAATGCAAGTAGTACTCCCAGGTATTTGTACGTGTCGTCTGGCTTGAGTACTTTGAAGTGGCTTAGCTTGCCGTCCAGTCCTAGCATTTTGAGGTCTTTGTGGAGTTGTTCAGGTATGGAGACCCCATTTTTTATGCCGGTTATGGCTGACTTGGTGAGGTTAATTCGGAGTTCGCTCCACCGTGAGAATGCCTGCAGTTTGTGTAGCTGAGCTCTCATGTGGTGAATCGTAGGGCACAGTATGAGTAGGTCGTCGACGAACGCCCCTGCTGTCGTCCTGAGGGGGCCTAGCCTTTCTTGTTCTGCTGCATACTTGTGTTGGTACCCGTGCTCTCCCACCTCTAGCCATCTTAGCAACGGTTCCTGGTATATTATGAAAAGGAGGGGACTCATGCTGTCTCCCTGGAGGAGTCCTCTTTGCACCTGTACAGTTTTGTGTGAGGTTTCCCCTCCTACTCTGGTGTTCATGGACATTGTGTCATGGCTTTGTGTACCTAGGACATCCCGCACCACCTGTGTGAGTTCGTCGGGAATTCCAAGGTACTGCATCGTTTGGAGTAGTTTGTCGTGGTCCACTGAGCCGTACGCGTTTTCGAAGTCTACATACAGGCCATGTAGTTCTCGTCCTGAGACGTTTGCATCCTCAATCGCGTTGGTTACTCTGGTGAGTTGTCGAAGCGTGTTCCTTTTTTCCCTTGAGCCTTCCTGAGCCTGGGCTAGTATTCCTTGCGTTTCGCAGAACGTGGAGAGCATGCTTGCTATCTATGAGGTGTACAGCTTGAATACCCCTTCGAGCAGGGCTATGGGTCGGTAATTTTGCTGTAAGGTGACATCCCCTTTCTTGTGGTGGAAGCAGAATGTCCCTTTTTTCCAGGTGAGAGGGACATGCTTGCTGTTCCACATTTCCAGCATGAGTGCGTGTAGTGCATCATGGAAGTCCTCTGGCATGTACTTAAGAATTTCGTTCGGGGTCCTGGTGGGGCCTGGTGCTTTGTTGTTGTTTAGGGTGTGTACCGCTTTGCTGTAGCCCTGTCGACTTATCGTGAGGTCCAGCCCACTGGGGTCTGGTCTTGGCAACTTTATGAGGCGCTCCCTGTGAGCTGGGTCTTCCCATGGTGGAGGTTTCGAGTCGGGTGGACTTCGGTGCTCCATCCTGTATGGTGCCGAGTGGGCCATGTGGTCTGCTAGTGCGTTAGCGATGTTCCCGTGGCCTACAGCCAGGCTGCCCTCTCTGTCCTGTAGAGCCTGTATGTTCGCCGTGGGGGCATGGCCTGTTTCTTGTGCCTTGGTATATATCCTTTTGTGGTATCTTTTTTGGTTGTTCCAGTATTCCTTTACTGTTTTGTTGTTGTGTCTTTGCTTGGCTTGTTGCCAGTGCTGCTTTACTACCTTGTGCGCTGCCGACCTTTCTTTTTTGGCCTCCTCAGTAAGCCACGACACCCACTCTTTTGCATCTGCATTGTCCCTGTCCGTTGGGCCTTTCATTTCTCCCTCTCTCAGGCTTCTGAGGGTTGAGTGTTCCGTGTGCGGGTTTCGTAGGTGTCGTTTGGTTTGCTTGTGCTCCCGCATCTTGAGTATTGCGGCGTCCCTTTCCTTTCTGTCCTTTTTGCTCATCAGCAGGTCTTTTCCCACTCGGTTGGAGGTGCCTCCAACTATAGTAGTTGGCAGTTCGTCGTCCTGTAGCGCATATTTATTCGCCTCGGTGAGTATGTTTAGTACTGTTTCCCCTGCTCTGTCTATGGTGGCGTGTGCCACTTGCCTGTTGTCCTCTTCCCTGCACTGTGTGGCCATCTCTGTTATGCGTTTCAGTTCAGCGGTTCTGGCATAGTCGTGTGTCCTGAGGAGGACGCCTTGGAGTGTTTCCCTGTGTGTTTTGTTCAGGGGCGTGTTCAGCTTTACATGCCCTGGTTGGGGGTCGCGGTCCACATATGGTTCGTGGGTGCCTATGCTGTCCAACTGGAGGGTTGCTAGGCTCACCATCTCGTGGTCACTCGTATGGTGCCGGGTGAGGTGTGTGGTGTCCCCCATCTCGTATTGCGCCTGCTTGTTCCTCGGTGCAAGCCATCTGTCAATGTTCCTGTGTTTCGCCCAGTTAAGTGTGGTATCGACTGGCGGGCCTACATTGTGGAGGTCTAGCTCCTCCGCAAGTTTCGCCCATTGCTTGTCAGTTTTCGTCATTCCTCTACCTGTGCTGGTGTTGCTCGCATTGAGGTCTCCTCCTATGACCACATGTTCGTTCTCCTTTCCCGCAGTTTTCCTGAGCAGGTTGGTTGTGTATTTGAGTATTTTGTCCCTGGTTTTGCACTCCTCTGCCCCTGGTGGGTTGTAAATGCCTAGCACATGGTACATCACCTTTCCCGGTAGGTGCAGCACCACATGTAGGAGGTATCCCTCGAGGTGTCTCGCAGGGACTACATGGTGGTTGTGTGCGTGGCTGTAGGGGTTGCCGAGGAGTATTGCCACTCCTCCTTTCATTGCCTGTTCAGCCGTGCCTTCTGCTTTCTGCACCTCAGTTTTGGTGCCTATTGCAGTGTATTGCATGTCTCTGAATCTTCTCATTACACTGTCGTGTGCATGTTTCACTTCCGTGAGTACAATTACTTGTAGACTCTGTTGGTTTTGGCTTCTTTTGTTAATGACCTCGGCAAGGTCAAGGCAGGCATCACTTTGTCCCGCCACATTCCATGTGAGCATGTGTAGACGGTCCTTTCCTATGTCAGTCTTTGTTGGCTCTGTGAGAGGGGTTTGGTATTCTCGGGAGTCCTGGCACGCCTCTGGTGTTTCCAGACGTGTGTCCACAAATCTTTCCCATCTTGCTGTTGGTTCGTCCTGTGTTTGCTCCCATTCTTCGTTTAGGTGGGCTTCCTGCGCTTGCTGCTCCTCAGGTGTCTGCCCGTCATTACCTGGGGGTGTTGTGGGGGCTAACCTATGTAGCCATTCCCATAGGCCTGGTTGCTTCGTAGTAGTTTTGCGTCCCCTTTCCTGGGTTTGTGGTGCCTGTTTTCCGGCCTCTAGGTTTGTGTTCAGGCCATCCGCAGGCCTCTGGGTCTCTGCCGCTTGCTGGCTTTCCACCCGCGTCCGGCTTTGCCCCTCGGCAGTGGTTATCATCTCTTTTACTGGCAGCTGTATGGACTTTCTATAGGCGGTTATCGCCGTTCTGTCGGTGGCCCCCCATTTGCTGACTGCCTCGTTGAAGTGGGTGGGCCAATGCCCCCCTGGGCATGTTTTTTGGTAGTGCATCCAAGCTTCTGCGGCCATCAGTACCCATACCCCGCAGCTGTATTGGTCCTGCGCGCTTTGGTTGCCCACATTCATCAATTCCACTGTTACTTGTTTGTTGAGTGTCTCGGCCAGGTGCTCCGTCCAGTTGGTTATTTCCGCTGTTAGCCTTTTGGTGTTGCGTGACGTTGCATTGGTTCTCCCATTCGAGGAGTCATATATCCAGAACTTCAGTTTGTCATTTCCTTTGTCTGGTCCGGCCAGCACTGCCCTCCAGTGTTTGCCATCGCAAACCGGTATGCAGAAGCCCCGGGAGTTCCCGAGTAGCTGCAGTGCCTTCGTTGTGTGCGGTTCTCTGTTGTTACCCGGTTTCAGTGTTTCTCTCATTGTGGCTATTACCAGGGGGGGCAGTGGGTCATCTTCATACAGTGAGTGGGCATGTTGCATTTGGAACATGTTCAGTCGGCCTTTCTTTTCGAACAGTCCCTTCGTAGTGGTGTTGTACGGGTACAATTCCGTGTGGTTCTGACTCCCCCCGCCCGTCATGTTTGTTTTCCAGCATCGGGTGTGCCGCCTCATCCTTTGCTCAATCTCCCGCATTAGTGGTCTGCCTCTTGTTGGGGTGCCTTCCTTTATCGCGGTTACTGCGTGTTCCGGTCTCCTCGTTCTAACTAGGAAGGGTTTACCGTTACGGTAAATTATCTTGAGTAATTTGTAGCCATGGGGTGGTCGTGTCCACCGTGCCGCTGCATTCCTCGCTGTGGTCCGTTTTCTTCGTATTCTGCGGCTACGCGTTATGTTGTTGCTGTTCGTGTTGTGTGTTCCCCACATGAGACCAGTTTTCCTTCTTGTTGTTAGTGTAATTATCAGTATAGCGAGTATCGGGGTTATGGCAAATGCAGCGTTCCATAGTGGCCTGGTAGCCTCGTGTCGTGCCCCCCTTGGGTAGCGCGGTTCTGCTTCATTTTGTGTTGCTCTCCGGTTGTGTGGTGCTGCTCGCATTCGTGAGTTTACGGTTACAGCGTTACATTGCCCTAAATCCCTTTCTGTAACACCCCTAGCACTTTTTCCAGGGTGGGCCCCGTTTTTTGTGTGTATTTTCGTGGTTGTGTAAAAATTTTTGGGCGTTTGGGCGTGTTTTCCAAAAAAGGTTGTTTTTACGTAGAGCAATTTCGGGAATTCGCTTGTGGTCGAATGTCGGCAGTTTGCTCTCATTTTTTGTGTGTGGCTGCCTCCCACTCTTCTTAGCATATTCCCAAAGTTTTTCGGCGTTCCTATCATTCTGCTGGCCTGTGTGGGGTCGGTTGTACCATTATTTGGTAGGGTTTCAGTAGGGTTGGTGCTTATATTGTGGTGGGGGCCCTTTGGTTTGCAGGGTGGGGGCTCATGTAGCTTGCCTCTGCTTGTTTGGCATAGTTTCTGGTCGGGGTGCTTGTTTCTACCCCCCCTCACCCGTTTTCGCTGCGTCCACTGTGCTTGTGTTGCCGTCGAGTTAACCGTTACAGCGTTACACTGCCCTAAAGCCCCTGTTGTAACGCCCTTGACATCTCTTTCTTGGTGGGCCCCCTTTGGTATATGTCGTCCCGTTGGTGTGCCAAAATTTCGGGGGGTTTCGGAGTGTTCTGCGAAATTTATCATTTTTACGTAGAGCAGTTTTAGGAATTCGCTTGTGGTCGAAGGTTGGCGGTCGGTCCTGACGTTTCGCACATCGCTTTCCCTTGCTCTGTTGAGCCATCCTACAAAGTTTTTCGTCAACCCTTCCCACCCACCGGGTGCTGTGTGGCCATTTGTGGCTGTTCCCCTTAGGGTTACTGTAGGGTTCATATCATTATTGCTGGGGTTGACAGTTATGTGGTGTGAAAAGTGGTTTAAGCTCATGTTAGTGTTTTTATCTTCGTGGTTATCGTTGGGGACGTTATAACTGCATATGGTGTGGCCATTCTCGCTGAATATGGTATGGCCATTTCGCCAGTGCTCGGAGGTAGGCATAGTAGCACATTTATGGGCATGGGGGTCAGCGCAGTAGCTGCAGTTAAGTATATTAGACATGCCTGGGTGCCTGGTGTGCCTTATATGTCGGTTGCTTTCCTTTGTTAACTTGTTACAGTTGTCGCAGCGGGGGTGTGGGAGTTTGGCTTCTGGTGCTCCCAACTTATTATGTACTGCGAGGTGGGCAGGGTGTGCCCTACAGGGGTGTATTGAGTTCCGATCCGAGCCCAGTCCCCATGCTGGGTGGCTATGCTGTGCATCGTGGGCTCGTGTCCTAGGCCCTTTGTGAAGTTCAGTGGCATGGCAGGGCATGGTATGAATAGGGTGGCTCAATAATAATAATACAGTTTCTAGGCTGTCTAGTCTAGGATTGTTACTGTCTATGTTTTCTGTATTTCTTGTGACAGCATGGCTTGCTGGCATGGTCTCCACTTCCTCCAGGGTCTCGGTGGTGTGTCTTCCCCCTGCTCGATGGCACCCCCCGTTCCTGCTTGGTATTCGGGTGCCCCTTGATGCAGTGATCGCCAGTTCAGACAGAGGTGTGGGTTTCATTGTGGGTACCTTATGTTGGGGGTCCGGTCTCTTGTTTGCACTTACGGGGTGTCTCCGCTGCTCATAGATGTCTGTTTCAGTAGGCCCCCCTTTGCACAGTGAGTATGCCTCCCCCCGATCGTGTGTCAGGGGTGCAGGTAAAGGTGTGGTCAGTGTTACCTTTGCAGATTGACGGGTGGTCCTCCTCGTGGTTAGCTGTCCAGAGGCTGGGACCCCAGTGGGTATGTCCGCTGGGGGCCCTTGCCCTCTGGCCCTCTTGGCTGGGGGCTCTGCTGGCTTGTTCTGCTTTCTCGGTATCTTGGCGATGGCCTTTTTCTTCACTCCCAGGCCCGTGCTCCTGCCTGGTCGGCCCTCTCCGGGCGCAGGTCCCCCCCTGTAGGGGATTCCACCGTAGGGAGTGTCCCCACTTTCTGCTGCACGGTCCGCCATAAACTTGTCGTACTTGGCCTTCCGGACCTCGGGTGTGTCCGTGGTCACATACTGGAGCTTCTCGCGCAGTGAGGGCTGGGTGCTGCCTTCCTCCTTGGAGGATGTGTCAGCGCCCTTTGCTGTCCACCTCTTCAGACCCCCTTCCGAGCTGGCTTCCTGCTTGTCCTCTTCGGGGGCCTTGGTGAGGCGGTTTGTGAGACTCACCAGTGTGTCCACCATGGCCTGGCCGGTGCTCTCGTAGGTGGTGTGGAAGTTCCTGATCCCGGAGGTGATGTCGTTGTGCCTCTTGGCTGCCACGGCCTCGATGGCCTCGGTGCTGGCAGCCGCTGCCGCTGCCTTCTGGTTAAGTAGTTCCAGTTCGTGTCCGATGTGGGACAAGAGGCTCTTCGTTTCAGGGGTCGTGGATGACGTCGGGGGGGCTTGGGCGGTTGCTTGTTGCACCTGCCGCAGGCACTCCTCCGTCGTCCTCTGCACGTTGTGTATGGCCGCCTCGCTCGTCGCCCTTAGCTTCTTCTCGTCGGTCGTACCTTCCTGGCGCTGGTGGTGGGGGGTCGCTGCCTGTTTGTTTCTGGATTTTGTACCCATAAGGCTCCAGCGCCCCACTTCCACCTTCACCGGGATGAAGACCTTGTCACCGGTGTCCTTGTCGTCTTGGAGGTGGACGTCCACCGTGATGGAACTACCAGCCGCCACCAGCAGGTCGTACGCCGATTCGGTGAGGATTGCGTAGAAGTTCACGGTGTCGTTACTGTTTCTCTTCCACTGAAGCAGTGACTCCACCGTGCTGTCCGATGGTGCCCACCTCGGCGTTCCGAGATGCTTCTCGAAGACGAGGTAGGCGTCTTCGCCATAAGGCGGTTGCTTGTGTTGGGTTGCTACCTCGGACAGCTTCTGCGTGATGGCACTGACTATCCTCTTGCGGTGTCCTACAAACAGCTGCTGGCTGTAGTCTATGACAGCTACTTCTCGCAAACTGAGTGCCTGTTTGTCAGCCGCTGATGGCAGCAGCCCCTTCCGAGTGGGGAAGCCGAAGTCAAGGAGCTTGTCCTTGATGAGCAGCTCGGCCAGGTACTGGTCGTGCGAGACCAGAAATAGTACCTCTCGGATGTTATTGTCCGCCGGTGTCTCGTCCCTTGCTCCTTTTCGGATGCGGGCGATGGCTGCACTGCCGTCCCAGCCTCGCTGGGTGACGAGGTTGCCCAGGATGACGGCTGCTTGATCCACCGTCACCCCCCTCAGTTGGGGGGATGACACCTGGACAGTTCTTGATCGAAGCGTCCCCGTAGGCTGTCTGTAGGGAGACCATACATACACCCTCGGGATGACCCGTGGCGGCGCGATGTCTACCCACGGGTCGTCGACCACGGTCATAGGAACCAGAAAGTTCGTGTTGAAGAGTACGAATAACGCCATAGGCCTCTTCCTGAAGGCAAGGTCGATTTGCACAACCTTGCCTTCGCGGTCTGTCCAGAGCTGCGTGTGCTCTATGTTAAATATTTTGTCGTCTTCACCCAGACCCAGCGCGCGTCGGATGACGTCGGCCAGATACCTCAGGTAGAGGAGAGTATACCTTTGGGTTTCTCGGAGGTCCGTGATTTTTATTTGTGGGGATCCCTGCAGGGGGAGCCCATACTTGTTGGTTTGCTCCGGGGCAAGGTCACAGCCCGTGATCGGTCGGACGTGTCGGAGGATTTGGTACCCCGCGTTCCCCTCGGTGTCTGTGGCCTTTTCCGGGAGCCCCAGCTTACAGAACTCCTCCGGCCTGTTCTCGGGGAGTGGGAGGTCCCGTGTGTCCTCCCACCAGGAGGTGACGATGTTCTCTATCTCCTCCTCCCGGTTGGTGCCCAAGGCTACCTTTGTTGGCAGCTTGGACACCTCGTCGATTGCCTTGGCAACCGACGGGATTTTGTCCCCCTTGGGGGACGCAGCATGCTTAGTGTAAGCATATGGCTGCAGTAGCGCGTTGGCCACTATTCTCGTTGGGACTCGTCCCTTGTTCGTCCCCGTGGGGTCCTCAGCCCGTAGGCCGGTGGGGCTCGTGGCACCCGATTTTTTCTTTTGTGTGTTTTGTTGTTTGTCAGGCTTGAATGTTTTCACTTCAGCCTTGCCCCACCTGAACTGCTTTCGCGGTTCAGGTTCCTCGTAAGGACTCGGGGGCCCTGAGAGATCAACCTCTCCCAGAGATGTCGGAGTTGCCGTGGCTTCCCCAGGTGTGTTCAGCTCGGTGGGAGTAGAGAACTCTTCTTGTGAGGGCTCGGTGGTCTCACCCATGGGTGAGTCCTGCGCGTCCAGCACCGGCATACTTACGATTTCTGGTAGTCGCGTGCGTTTGGTTGGAGGTTTGGATTCCTCCGCTGCTCGTTTGCGACTTTCGCTCGTCCTTGATTTGGTTTTCGGGCGGATGACTTTCAGGAGCTGCGCGTTGAGCATTTTATCGGGATTCTCAGGGAGGGGTTTTTGGGTGTGCTGCTGTGCGTTGTTGAGGGTTTCGTCGCCGCTCTGGGTGCCGTTTTCACCCTGCGAGTTCAAAAAACCGTTAACTTGGTGCTGGTAACGGCCATCAAAACAGCAGGGCGGGAGCGGGTGGGCCAAATCTGCATGTGTCCGTTGTGTCGTCCGCCATGGTGCCGTTAGTGTGTTCTCTGTGTTGTCGTTAGTGCATCCTGCGAGCACAGTCAGTAACAAAATCGCATTTTTGAAAATTATTTTTGGGTCCGCGGCTCGGACTAGGTGGCACGCTCAGACGGCTTCGCGAGAAGTGTGTGTTAAAACTAAGAAAAATGTCTTCGGACGTGCACCTCAGTCTGGCCCTGATCCAGTGATATAATATAAAAAGAAATATGTACCTTTACATAGCTCTCCCAAAAAGACATGAAATAACATACAGAGTGGCCCTGACCCACGAGTGTGTAGCATAGTGCCCCAGGCACATTCGGGCAGTCGGACCAATACAACACGCAGATGCGCAACACGATGGAAAACGTCAGTGTTGGGGGATTTTCCTTCGTCTTGACTTGTGACGGCAGCCACTGGAACGTGCTCCTCTTCGGGGAAAACGGAGACTCCAGCGTCTCGGCTTCCTCTACGACCCCATGGGGGGGGGGAGACGAGCGCCTCCTGGCGGCGCTAAGACAATGGGAAGGGCCGCCAGGCTGGCCGCCAACTGCCATGACGGTTACCAACATGGGGGTCACACACCAACGGGACGGATACCAATGTGGCGTCTGGGTGTGCTACATGATCGACAAATGGCAGGAGTGGAACAGGTCCGCCACAGGGACAACGTGGGATTGAGTCATCGAAGCTATGCACAGACCATGTGCACCTCTTCCCATCCGATGACATCGGGTCGATATTCACAGTGTCACGCGTAGCCATAGTCACAGTAGTGAACACTGACATCAGCGCATCCAATGCACGTTGTGCTTCGACGTAGGTCTCGATGTGCAAGCTTTCCATGCACACAGTGTTATAATGGCAGCACGGGTGGATGAACTTCGCCACCTGTCGATGCTCCCAGAAAGCATGCTCTGGATGATAAAGCCGGCTCATCGTGTCATGGACTGGGGACAGAAGATCCATGACACGATGAGCCGGCTTTATCATCCAGAGCATGCTTTCTGGGAGCATCGACAGGTGGCGAAGTTCATCCACCCGTGCTGCCATTATAACACTGTGTGCATGGAAAGCTTGCACATCGAGACCTACGTCGAAGCACAACGTGCATTGGATGCGCTGATGTCAGTGTTCACTACTGTGACTATGGCTACGCGTGACACTGTGAATATCGACCCGATGTCATCGGATGGGAAGAGGTGCACATGGTCTGTGCATAGCTTCGATGACTCATCCCACAGGGGCGACATGGGATTCCTGGATCAGACTGCACGGGCCCCCTGAGGGCAGAGAGGCAGCGACCTCCAAGGCGTACCGGAAGGCCATGAGGGGCCCGATCATGGAGCGCATAGGAGAACTGGAGCAACGAGAACGCCACCACGAGTTCCACGGAGAGGGAGACTCTCAGGACCCGATCTCCTTTGGGGAAACAGGCGACAACACCCCGGTGGCCGGCACGGGGCCAATGGTGACGCACGGGGTAAGGGTCGATAGGGCTGATCCGAATTTACGGGCCCAGGCCGAGGTAGTGCCGGGAATCTTCGGGCATACCCCGGAGGACCCGCAGGTCGGTGCGAAAAGGACCAGGCCGCAGGGGCCTACGGGGGGCCCAGAAAGAGGGCCAGCGGAAGGCAGGCAAACTCAGCCCCACCAATCGCCGTCACTGCAAGGTCCCCCGGACATGACGGGGGCAGAGGAGGACGGACCAAGGGCGGCCCCCCCCCGCACAAGGGGCAACACCACGGGAGGCAACTCAGGGGGAACCAGGAACCCACTCACAGGCAGAGATTCGCCTGGACGACGGCAAAGGCACGACGTGGGCAGGGACCGCGACGCAAATCGTGTCGCTGAGGGAATGGGTCCTTGCCCAGGTGACCAAAGGAGACGTCAGGACGGGAGAGCTATTCCGACACGCAGCCGCAAGCGGATTCCCAAGAGACGCGGTGAGGCTAATGACCACGCACCTCGTAAGCAGCGAGAAGGTGGTTTGGGCAACACACCCCCCAGTAAACGACAACCGAAGTAGAAGCAGGTGGTGGAGGATCGACACCATGGAACTCTCGGTCGGCACTGGCCCAGAAGCTGCCCGTGATCCTGAAGCGCTCACGGAAATGGATGCGGAGCCCCAGACAGTCGGGGCGTCAGCGAGCACCACGATCCTGGCGGTCAGGACACACCGGGGGAGCAAGGAGTACCTGCTCGGGTCAGTGCACCCACAAGGGGAAGCATGGGTGACGGAAGACACCCTGCTGACCGGAGGGGTAGAGGGGATGGACCCGAGCCAGGCCGAGCAAGCGGCGGACTTGTTCCACAACGCGGAGAGGGAAGATCAACAAGCCCGGCGCCCCACAGAACGGGAACCGCTGTCGGGGACTCCTACCAAACACGCCCACTACTGGCCGGGGGTCACCAATCCTCACATAGACACCGAGCCCTTCAACCCAGACTGGGACGCCGCACCCTCGGGCAGGTGCACGCTCACGACAGAGGAGGGCAGGCACCATGTGTTAGTACACGACGAACGTGGCAGGACGGTGGGTGCTCTCAAAGAGGAGGTACTGGACAGACTCTACGACAGATATGTGGCCGCGACGGGCACGGACAGCACAGACCAGACCCACACACCGGCGGGAGCAGAGCAAAGACGATCATTCGAGGAGCGAGAGCCACAGCTGGGCACAGTCCAAGGGTTCGCCACAGAGATAGCCCTCCTACTCAAAAGGTATTCCTGCGAGGAGGAGGAGGAGGTCAAGAAAACTGCACTGCAGAATCACTGGACGCTCCCCCCGGAAATCATGCAGGCGCTCCAGGAGGCCTTTGGAATCCAGGCGGAGGTGTTCGCGTCGCCGCTTAACGTTCACAGTCACACGGCGACGTACTGCTCCAAGTTTGACAGGGACAAGATCTTCGGGTCCGAAGGGTCTGCGTGGGACACCCACTGGGGGGAGCTGGGTGCCTTCGAGTTCAACCCAGAATACACAGCGGCGGACCTGGACAGAGCCCTCCAGGAGGCTCTTATGTCCACCATGGCGAAAACCCCGGTATTAGGGGTGGGGATTTACCCGGCCTGGACAAGGACTCCAGCCAAGGCCTACTGCAGAAGATATGGGGACACCAGAGTACACGAGTTTGGGGTGATCCCAAGGAAAAGTTTCACGTTCCTCCCCCCAGACCACTGGGGGGGCACCACAGTATCAGGTGTCACAAAGAAGGGCTACAGCAACTGGGGAGTGAGAATCCTAGTTGTTGCCAACTCGGAGGGCTGGCAGAAATTCTGCCCGGACCCGGAAGGAGCGGCGGAAATTATCGGGAAAGCCCTATAACGCAGCGCGTACTGCACGGTCCTTAAATACCACACGCTGCGAAACCTCAGACCGGCTAACCCGGAGATTCACACGGCGGGTGCGGTGTCCGACATGGCGGCAGCAAAAAGCGCGATGGACACCGCCAGTCAGTAGGACATGATCTTCGACCCCCACCCGATGAGGAAATGGGAAATTCCGAGCATGTCGCGCAGACAGGGGTGGGGGAACGCGGGGAGTGAGGTTCCTAAGGAAGACCGCACCCCAGAGGCCGCAAGGGCCATGAGGCAAACATGGCGGGACAGAGGGCTTACTGATATCACGATCACGGAGTACCATGCGGCGAACACTGCATGGCCTCTGGACAGGATCAAGGAGGACTCGAAAGCCAGATGGCTAAAGGCCATGGAGCGCACTCCCATGCTCTTCAGCAGGAAGGACAGGGATAGGGGACACGCGGAGGTGCGGGAACAGTTCCCCACCTGCCCAATCAAGCGCAAAACCAGAATCTCCAGAACCCTTGGTGAGATCAGCAAAGCCTGGGATGCGACCTCGTTTCTTTATACGGATGGGTCGAGACTAGACCCGGAGGAAGAAGGGGGGACACACAGGGTAGGGGCAGCCTACTGGGACCCCAGAGGGGACGAAAGCCCCAGAACCTGGAGAGGTACGTGGACAACGGGTGGTCACCTCACTATCAACAGGGCGGAACTCCTGGCGATCCATGCGGCCCTAAGAGCCAGAGGGTACTCAACGTTAACCGAGATATCAATCTGCACGGACAGCCTCTGCAGTATGTACCAAATTCTCAACATGCTGTCCAGACCCCACACGATGGAATGCCATAGGCACAGGGACCTGCTTGAGGATATCCTCTCCCTAGTCGAGCAACATAACAGTAGAGGGACGGTAGTCTCACTCAGAAAAGTCAAAAGCCACACGGGGGTGAGGGGCAACGACAAGGCGGATGAGGCGGCCAAGCAGGCAGCGGAAAACAAAGAGGGAACCGCCCAAATCGAACCCTGGGACAACAGGACTATGTACACGCTCACGGCCAATGCCCGAGACGGAGAATCAATGCGGCCCCTGCAAGGGGACGGTGCAGTAGAGAAATACGTGGCAGAAGGGATTGCCCTGAAAACGGCACAACACAGATCGGTGAGGAAGTGGCTTCAACCCCCGAGTGACCCGTGGGGCGAATGGGGGACACCCGGCAGAGGAACTCGAGAAAGGGCCACCTCGGCCAGAGGCCCTGAAACGGTGGACCCCACGACAGACACCCCCGAGTCTGCCCAAGGTCTCGACCAACACCACCAGGGCGCAGAAGTAAGGACGCCAAGGGAGGCCCCCAGGGAACAGATGCCCCTGGGAGGACCACAGCACGCTTACTGGGACCAGGGCGGCCCGCCGGAGCAGTGGGAGCCGGACAACCAGGAATATGAAAACCCGCGGGGCCACGAAGCGCGAGCGGACACACGAGAGGCCACTCAGGACGAGTGGGACCTGCTCTGGGAATTCGAAGAGGCGCGGGAGCTACCCCGAGACCAGAGGGGCGACAAGAGTGTGGACGAGACCCCTCACCCACCACCCACCCCTACCTTGATCCAGGGAGTGCGCCCCGGGGCAACGCTGGAGGGCACCCAACAATGAGACATGGGCACGGGGACGGCCATGAGCTCGCCGGACAGGGAATGTTGCAGGCAACTGAGGAAGCGGAAAACACGGACCCGATGGACGGGCTGTGCCACCGGATGATGGGGATGGATTTGGGGGAGTCGGAGCTCCAAAACTTGACGGGTGTCCCGCAACAAGAGATAGACGCCTACCAGGAAACAGCCCCGGCAAGAAGGAGAAAAAGAAACAGGGACCGGGAGGCCACGCACCAAGGGGATAGGGACGGTGCCACCCCAAGCCAAGCCCACGCTGCTACAGTTAGGGCGTACATGGAAAGAAGGCTGGAAGAACCCCCGCGGGAAATCTTACAGGATAAGTCGATTCCGGGAATATCCAACGAGTTCTGGAAGACGACCCCGCCGACGCTCAGATCCCTGATCTTACAGTGCCGATTCGGAGTCCTCATGACGACTGCCAGAAAACACCTCATATGGCCGGGCAGGTATCCAAACCCGGACTGCGCCCTCTGCGGAGGAAGAGACACCCCGGCACACAGGTTGGTGGGGTGCAAGAATGAAACCAGTATGAATATGGCCACCGCCAGGCACAACGAAGTGGCAAGGACCCTCTACGAGGCGGTCAGGAAAGGTAGAACGGGAGCCAGTCCGATCTGGATCACACACCACGCCGGCCTTGACGGGACTAACAGATGCACGCGCCCAATACCGGATTTTATACTTACAAGGGGTCAATGCCGTAGGGACGGAAAGGACTACCCAGGGGCGAAAGACCCCCCGGATGACATACCACACTTCGTGGATATCGTCATGATCAAAGGCGCCGAGGAAGTCAGGGACGCCCCCCCCGGGCAGGCCGGAGAACACCCGAAGGGAAGACGTCATAGAAATTCACCTCATAGAGGTAGCCTTCACATGGGACACGCGCTGGTACGTGTCCCTTCACGAGAAGCTCAACAAATATGAGCCCCTTATGGAACTACTTAGGTCTAAAGGCTACAAAGTGTTCTTTCACCCGATGGTGTTCGGAACCACGGGATCAGTGTATGAACACAACGCAAGGGCTCTTACGCAGCACCTCGGTTTCAGATCTGGTATCCTCACCAGCTACTAAAAATAGCCTATCAGCCTTAAGTATGGTGGAAGTACCTCCCACCTTCTAGGGAAGTTCCTCATACCTTCTGGCTAAGTTTTCTACAGCTTTTGGCAGTATTTTGGCTCTACTGGACTGGTATTCTTGGAATTAATTTCTGGAAACGCCATACGGCCATATTTGACACTGTCATAGTTGTCATATTGTCATAACTGTCATACGGTTGACCGACAGTTGGCTTTTGAGGCTTTCGTCTGGACCTTCGCCCCCTTCCACCACCGCTATGGATCCTTCCGCCACCACCTTCCCTTTGACCCCCTCAGACCTTACACCAACCGCTTCCACCGCGCCTGGACCTTCGGGCCCTTCCACCACCGTGCCACTGACCCCCTCAAACCCCTCTCCACCAACCGCTTCCATCGCAGGGGTCAGTACTGGGCAGGCTGTTGACGTTTATCAACCTGTTCCGGACGTGCCCTTCGGCGTGCCCTTCAGCGCGCCCGTCAGCATGCAACCGGGCATGCAACCCGGCATGCAACCTGGCATGCAACCTGGCATGCAACATATGCCAGGTGGCATGCAACCCAGCATGCCTCAGAGCCATTTTGTGCACGCCCCCTCTCAAACTTTCCCCTTTATGTTTCATCAACAAGAGGTCGGTTGGAGCGGCATGCAACAACATGCAACGGGCGTGCAGCCGCATGCAACCAGCATGCAACCGCATGCAACCAGCATGCAACCGCATGCAACGGGTATGCAACCGCATGCAACCGGCATGCTCCAGTATGCTCCAGACATGCCATATGCCTCCAGTAGGCCGTCTCAGCCTTTCGGAATGCCTCTCCACCATGCCCCAGGCGTGTTGACACATGCCCCGTACACTCCCGCGCCGATGTCGACCACCTACGGGGATCCATGGACACTACCCGCTTATTTTCCACCGCCTCCACCTCCGGTATATGGAGCTGACCCTGCGTCGGAGGCACGAGCTGGGGAATGGTGCGCAGCGCGAGAGCGCATGGCGGCTGCGGAGCGGGCGGTGGCGACTGATATGAGAATGGTCCCCCAACGACTGTATCCGACACCGCCGATGGAACCGACTCCCCACATCGATGCTTCTCCTGACGAGGGTGTGGTAAACCACCAGCCGCATCATCGTCGCCGTGCTTCGGGCCCGGAGACTCTTGGGAGAACCTTGCCAATACGCACGGAGCCTCAAGACGTGGTGACAGAGGACCTCTCTCAAGCTCACGCGTCTCAACCTGGGAGCGCTACATCCGGCTCCGGCTATGAGTCTGCAGCGGGTACTCAGCATAGTCGCAGACGACGAGAACGGCGTCTCAAGTTGGAGAAGCATCGGAGGAAGGAGTTGACGGACCAGGAAATGTTGCAGCGGGTGGTACGCGCTGAGACCGCTCGGTTCCTCGCAGAGACCGAGGCGGGGAGCTTACGCGATCAGATGGCTCAGCTAGAGGCTACTACAGCGGAGGGCGAGGTGGCTGAGGAACGGCGTCTGGCAAGAAGACGCCGGGCAAGCATGGACACCCCTGTGGTGTACGGGTCTGGTGAAGGCCAGCCACAGCATGCAGCGGGAGCGGCTGAGCATGCAACCAGCTCAGCTAAGCATGCAACACAGCATGCAACACAGCATGCAACACGGCCGGCTGAGCATGCAACCAGCTCAGCTAAGCATGCAACACAGCATGCAACACGCCTCGCCCAGCATGCAACTCGACCGGCTGAGCATGCAACGGGCCCGTCTCAGCATGCAACACGCCTCGACCAGCATGCAACACGCCTGGTTCAGCATGCAACCAGTGGGTTCCAGCATGCAACCAGCGCCTCCCAGCATGCAACCAGCGGGGGACAGCTTGCCTTGGGCTGGAAGGATGGGAAGTCGCTCGCCGCCGATGAAGAATCGCAAAGCCGGAGTAGCGACTATAAGGACACGGAGGACGACCCTGGTGACGACCCTGGAGATGACCCTGATGGTGACCCGACTGGGGGGGCGGGACCGTCGACGTCAACTACACGGCTGTTAGTGGTCACTCCCCAAGGGGATTCCTTGTGGGTGCCCCCGGGTGAATTGGCCACTACAGCGACGTTACCCGAGATCACCTCCTCGCGCCATGGTCTGTCGGCAGCCCTGAAGATCTGTGACAATCTTGGGCTGAGTCCTACTCGATACATTCTGAGCGGGGCCGGCGGTACCTCTTTCCCCGAGATACGTCCGCTGCACACCACCGAGACCTCCACCTACGCCCTCTTGGTGGACCGCTCGGTGGCAGAGGAGTCTATTCGAGGCACGAGGCGTCCCAGAATTCCGTCACAATGGTACCAATGCCCGAGACGACCGGTGGTGGACGCCTTCACGGAGTCGGAGGCGGAGACCTACGAGCTGGATGGGCTACAAGCCTGGGTGGAGGTATGTGCTGCTCCATGGTACTTGGCTGCATCGTTTGGGCCGCCTTCTACGATGTCCCAACCCCCGTTGCAGACTGACGCCTCCACCTTCCCGGCTCCTTCACATCGACTCTCAGCCGATGCCGCGACCTTCACCCCGACGGTGACTCATACGGCAGTGGCGGGACCACCTGCCGGGGTTGCACGAGCTCCGGAAGACCCGATGGCGATGTTCACCCCTGACGACCGCTCCTACCAGACCGCGATCAAGAACGAGAGCTCGCTCTTGAAGGACATCTACAAGTTGGTGGATGACCTCCCGGAGTTCCCCGGCGATCACTACACGAAGGGCCGGGCCATGGATGACCTTGAGGAGTTCTCTGTGGCGGTGAATGCGCTTCTGGAGCACATGACGGTGATTGCGGCGCTCACTACTCCCAGCTTTCGGCGTGAGGCGCAAGGACGCAACCAGCTCAGCGTCTCCACCTTGCTATGGATGGTCAAGACCGCCAAGTTGGCCAAGGCCCAGAAGCTGTACGTCGAGGAGATGGCGCCAGGAGGCAGCGAAGGAGAGGCGTGGAAGGCGAGGTACGCAACGGTGCCACGGTTCATGGGCGACCTTGCCTTGTCGGTGGACATCACCACGGACGCCCTGAAGCGGCTGAAGTCGGAGCTACTCTCAACGAGGCAGCGATCGGAGGAGAAGACCGGTGCTTTCTACACCCGCATCACCACCCGAACCGCGACTGTCAACTTTGTGGCGGACGTAGTACGGGGTTGCGGTAAGGTTACCAAACTGGAACTTCTCGAGCTCTTTTGGGGTGGACTACGACACAGCGTTCAAGTGGGTTCCAAGCTGGCGGATCTGGGGCTGGACACCAGTCACCCGGAGCAGTGGGAAGATGAACAACGTCGACTCGGACGGTCCGACACCTCCGCCATCTTGAAGGTTCGTTCCGTGGCCACGGAAATTGAGACTGCTAAGGTGATGGGGGACGCGGTTCTCCACGACACCATCGCCCGTAAGGTGGCGTTGGAGATGGGACACCGACCGCGGCAAGTTCCACCACGCAGCACCCCGACTGGTCGGTCTAGGTGGACCCCGAGGAGGCCTGCGTTGGCGGCACTCACGTGGGAGCCGGGGACTGCCGGGGGCGACTCGGCAACAGCGGCCCCTGTGACCGTAAGCACAGTGGCGACCCAAGGATCCCGACCGGCACCTGCGGTGAGGGAGCGGCCCTGTTTTGCATGTGGCAGTCTCGAGCACTTGGTGGCCAATTGCACAGACGAAAAGAAGTTGGCAATCTGGAAAGCCAACGCCCCGGCGCGGTTGGCGCGAAGGCCAGGGCAAGTGGCGGCTTGCGTGGAGGTCATTGAGGAGAGAGTCGAGGAGGATTCCCTCAACCCCGAAGAGCTGGAAACGATGGAGAAGATCCTCGCTCTGCCGGATGCCGACGTGGACCTCTATGGGGATCTGTGTGTCATGTGTGACATCACGAACACCGAGGATCCAGCTTTTCGGAGTGGGGAGCCGACAGGGGCTCCCGGGCAAGAGGAGTAAATCTCCATCGACCCCGTGGACAGAGGCAGCCCTATACCAATGTGGCAGCCCGTCCTTCATGGCCCTCGCGGACGTCACGTGACGAGGCCACCGCCTGTACCCCGACAAAGCCCGTCTCACTGCGAGTGCAGCATGCCCCAGTGAGCACAGAGGCTTCATCAGATTCACCCCATGGTGTGGCCGCACGGCCCCCCTCCACCGTCAGCCCGAGGCCCCGTTCATCACGGATTGCCTTCAGTGGCCGAGAGCGCGCACGGCGCGCTACCATTTTGAGCAAACGGCCCCTCTCAGTGGAGGATCCCCCCCCTGCTCGGGGATCATTGACTCCACCGATAACCCCACCGACAGCACATCCTTGTTGGGAGACTTACTATGCCGAACACGGTGTCCCAATTGACCGCGGTAATGTTGATGGACCTCCCCCACGTATCCGAGCTCATCACGTGGCACCAACAGTTCAGCCCAGCGACTACAAGGATCTGCATCTAGCTGCACCGGGGGCCTCCGAGGTGTACCAGAGTTCCCTGGCGGACCAGTGTAGGCGGTTGACATCGTGGAGCTGGAGAAGTCCGGCCGGGGCTACCTCTGAAAGTGTCCTACTACGACAACTACGCATGACCCTCAAGAGGAAGTCCTCGGCAGAGGCACACAAGATGGCTGAGCGCAGTCGCCGCCATGCTACACGACGTCCCGCAATTTCTCCTTTCAGCCGTCGCCAACGGAAGTACGAGTTGGACGAGCTTATACTTGCCCGCTTGCGTGGTTGCATGGGCGGCACATTGGGCTTGGCCTGGGCCGAGTTGAGTCCACGTGAGCAGCGTCCGTGGAGCAAGAATACGGGCCGAAGACGAACGTACCGCAAGAAGGCCGACCTTGGGAGACGACTGGACTCCGTCGCCTTCGACAGCGTCAAGCGTCTGAGGCGATATTAATACAGTAAGCCTATCGCTTGTGGCGACGTCGGCGGGCACAACGAGCGCAGGACACCCCCTTTGACTCCCATGCGCTCAAGACGGCCTCAACATGGACCACGGCAGTCCAGCGGGTCAGACAGTGCGGCAAGGCGATTGTGCAGGCTGTGTTCGGACGTGTTCGACGAGCACACCCACCTCCCAATCCTGTTCCTCTCAAACCAGACGAGACAGTTCTCGCGGCAACTCTGGGATCGAGCCCCTCGGACCTAACCTACAGCACGGACGAGTCCGAGATGGAGATTCATTGCAGCCAGTACCGGTTGCAGCAACACCGTGAGCAGTCCTCGGAGGAGGATACGCCTACCCGTCGTTCGAAGCCTTCGAGGAGTGGGAGGAAGCGTACGACCTTGGACCAGCGGTTGAAAGCCTGGAGGAAGAAGGAAGCTGCACGTCTTGCGGCTTGGGAGGCTACGCGTCTTGCTGCTTGGGAGGGTCTGAGCATGACCCAGCAACCGGCGGGCGAATCTGAGCACCTCGAGGAGGAGCTGAGTATGACCCAGCAACTGGCGGGCGGATCGGGCAGCATACCGCCAGCATGCAACCAACATGCTGCATCCTGCCCCAGTCTGCCCGAGGAGGAGCTGAACATGACCCAGCAACTGGCGGGAGGACCTAACAGCCCACGCCGGCATGCAACTCGACCGGCTGAGCAACCATGCAACCAGCCCGTCTCAGCATGCAACACGCTCGCTTGAGCATGCAACCTGCCCCGCTGAGCATGCAACCAGCTCGCCTGAGCATGCAACCGGCCAGTCTGAGCATGCAACACGCCTGGCGGAGCATGCAACCAGCTCGGCCAAGCATGCAACCTGCCCAGCTGAGCATGCAACGAGCAAGGCTAGGCATGCAACATGCCCCGCTGAGCATGCAACATGCCCGGCTAAGCATGCAACGCGCTCGGCCCGGCATGCAACCGGTGGGTCCCAGCCGCTGGAAAGCGGATCAGACAGCGACTCTATACATGTCAGCGCTACCGACAGTGGCATTACCCACGTCAGTGCCACCGACAGCGACACCACTCACGTCAGCGACACCAACAGTGACACCACTCACGTCAGCCCCACTGATAGTGATACCACTCACGTCAGTGTCACTGAACACCAACGCCACCACGTACGTCAGTGCCACTGAACACGGTAGTGGCGAAGAACACGAGTGCAACGCCTTGGTGGACGAGGCTGCAACCGCTTTGAGTTCTCACCCAATCGAAGATGCTCTTAAATGTAAGCGTGTTCAACTGGATGGGGGGGTGCGCTGGAAAGCAAACACTCGAACAGGGACACTCTTGGCACACACACTGTCAGCGGTGCGGGACGAGGAAGGACCCTTACTCCTGGTGTTCTATGCCTACCTTCGTGGACATCGAGTAAAGGTGCTGGTGGACTCAGGCGCCTCGGACAACTTCATCTCGGCGGAATGTGCCCGTACCTGTGACTTGACAGTACGCTCAGGGACGCCAATGAAGGTCACACTGGCAGATGGGTCTGTAAAGACCGCTGGAGAGGTGGCGTACACCAAGTTCACCGCGCACACGGCGGCGGGAGTAAACTACTGCGAGAAGCGAATGGCTCTGCGAGTCTTGCCCCTAGGAATCCAAGTAGACGTGGTGTTGGGGGGTAAGTGGCTTCGCAGTCTCTCCCCGGTCACGTTGGATTATGCCGGTCACGGTTCCGTATCCTTCAACACGCGAGCAAATGGTGGAGGACAGCAACGGGTGACACTCGCGGGCTGTAGTCCGGGGATGGGTCAGGGCAAGGCCCAAGGCGCGGGGCTGATCGATGAGGTATTCTTGACGGCAACGCAGCTGAAGCAGCACCTCCTCCACGCCGAGACCAGGCGCCTGGCCGGGGATGAAGAGTCACAACCTCAGTGGCTCATGATGGCCGCGCGCGGGAACGACCATGAGGCAGCCTTTGCGGCTACCGCTGCTGAAGTACCGCCACCTCACACCCCCGTGGAGAAGGAAGGACCCCGTCAAGATACTCGAGATGCACCGGTAAGCAGCACGTGGAAGCAGCGCTTTGACGCCTTCTTTGAGAAGTATCTAGATACTCTGTGTGCAGCTCTACCGGAGGCATCCAAGTTGCGTCGTACTGAGGAGGACAAGGCCCGCATCGATCGCAAGCCGGACGCGGAGGGTGGACCACCATGTAGGCGTCCATACAAGATGACCGCTGAAGAGCTACGCCAGTTAGGTGAACGCATCGAGCAGCTCATGAAGAAGGGTTAGATCCGGCCGTCGTCAAGCCCGTACGCGGCCCCATGTCTGATGGTACCCAAGCCTGGTGATCCGAAGACATTGCGTCTGGTGGTGGATTACCGACAATTGAATCAGCAGACGGTGCGGGACCGGTATCCACTACCGGACATCCAACTGATGTTTGACGAGATGCAAGGGGCAGCGTTCTTCTCCTCCTTTGACGCGGTGGACGGATTCTGGCAAGTGCCAATGGCCGAGGAGGACGTGGAGAAGACCGCGTTCACCACCCAGATGGGGGCTTATGAATGGTTGGTGATGCCCCAGGGCCTGCAGAACTCTCCATCTCAGTATCAGCGGCGAATGCAGCGTGCACTCGGTCATCTCCCCTTTGTACGGATTTTTATCGACGATGTGGTGGTCTTCTCACGCACGGTGGAAGAACATTACGACCACGTACGTCAGTTCTTGGACACTTGTCGAGAAAAAGGGGTATACCTGAAGGCATCCAAGGCGCAGATGCTGAAGGAGTCTCTACGGTTCTTGGGCCACACTCTATCCGCCGAAGGATGCCAACCTCAGCATGACAAGGTGTCCTCCATCAAGGACTGGCCGAAGCTGGAGACGGTAACCCACGTCAGACAGTTCCTTGGACTAGCGGGGTACTACCGCCGGTTTGTGCACCGGTTCTCGGAGATTGCCCAACCCTTGACCTCGCTCACCAAGACCGACGTACCGTGGCAGTGGGGAGAACTCCAACAATGGGCCTTCGACGAGCTGAAGACCGCTCTCTCCTCAGCCCCAGTATTGGCATTGCCCGACATGAAGGCAGCCGCGGATGGGTCAGCGCCGTTTTTGGTACAAACGGACGCAAGTGGAGTTGCTTTGGGAGGCGTACTCATGCAAGATACGGGAGACGGTATGAGGGTGATCGCCTACGATAGTCGGCAGTTTTCTGCAGCGGAGCAGAATTACCACACCGGCGAAAGGGAGCTCTGTGCGTTGCACCATTGCACCACCGTCACCTGGAGGCACTACCTGTTCTCCTCCGACTTCCGGTTACAAGGTGACCATCGCCCCCTGGAATGGCTAATGTCCCCGGGACGAGAGCTTAGCCGACGGCAGGCACGGTGGTACATGGACCTGGTGGAAGTCGGTGTCCCACGAATGGAGTACGTCAAGGGAGCCCTCCTTCTGGTCCCCGATGCGCTATCCCGCCGACCTGACTACGTGACCAAGGACCCGCAAGATGGGCTCAAGGAGGCCGGTGTCGTAGACAAGGAGACGGACCTCCCCAAGGACCCGCTCTCCGTGCTGGATGTCGAGGAGATCTTTGAAGACCACCCGCCACCCCCTGTACCAGGATGGGTGGCCACCATGGAGTCATGGATGGATGGCGTGGAGACGCTTCAGGTGGCGGAGCGAGCCCTGGGGAGCCTGCTCCAGGCTGGCAGTGCGCCCTGGCATGCAACTGGCTCGGCTGAGCATGCAACATGCCAGTCTGAGCATGCAACATGCCGTGCTGAGCATGCAACCCGCCTTGCTGAGTATGCAACCCGCCCGGCGGAGCATGCAACCCGCTTGCCTGAGCATGCAACCAGCCAGTCTGAGCATGCAACCAGCTCAGCTAAGCATGCAACCTGCCCAGCTGAGCATGCAACACGCCCGGCCGAGCATGCAACCGGCCAGCCTGAGCATGCAACCGGCTCGGCTAAGCATGCAACACGCCCAGCTGAGCATGCAACCTGTCTCGCTGAGCATGCAACCAGCTCGCCTGAGCATGCATGCAACCTGCCTCGCTGAGCATGCAACACGCCCGGCTGAGCATGCAACACGCTCGGCTAAGCATGCAACCTGCCCAGCTGAGCATGCAACACGCCTCGCCCAGCATGCAACACCCCCGGTTCAGCATGCAACCAGTGGGTTCCAGCATGCAACCTGCCCAGCTGAGCATGCAACACGCCCAGCTGAGCATGCAACATGCAACATGCTGCCTGGAGAACAACTAATGCTGCGAGCTCCCACCGACTACTTCGCTGATTTGTCCGAATCTGGAAAGCACCGGCAGGAAACGAGCACCCCGAGAACCACCCCAGTATTGCGTCGTAGTGCTCGACTGCGACAACCCATTGCTACGACGACTCCTTCCGTCACGCCAAAAACCTCGACACGGCCTGCTACGGATTCCCGAAGGCCTACCAAGCAGCCAGCTCGGCCGTCTGGTCGAGCCGCCAAGCCCCCAGCCGATCGGCAGGACTGGAAGGTGCGCAAGGAGGTCTTTGAGCGCCTCCAACGACAGTTCGGCAGCTTCGACGTCGACGCGTGTTGTAACCTGGGTGGACGGAACCGTCAAGTGGACGCCTACTGGACTGATTGTCTGCAGCAACAGTGGCGGGGAAAGCACGTCTGGTGCAACCCCCCATACTCCAGCAGTCATATCTCCATCGAGGCGGTGTTGCGTAAGTATGTAGACGAATGGCGGCAAGACCCCGCACACACCTCGGCAGTGTTCCTTCTACCGGACATCCAGGCCCGCATGCCTCAATGGAGGCGGCTCTTCAGAATGGCTGGTATGAGGCTGGTGGAAGTGATACCTACCCATGACGAACGAGGAGTACCCACACAGCTGTTCGAGACTCCTGACGGTGTACTTCACGACCTTCCGTGGCCCGTGCTGGTGGTACATGCTCCCCCTACCCGACAGCTGGTGCCAAGAGTACGGCATCCCCGAGTGGCGCCTCCTATAGTGCGACAGGGTAAGGCTGCTAAGACCCGCGATGCTACGAGCCTCCCCACGGACGTTACATTCCTGGAGTCCCTGCACGATGAGTATGCACGTGCCGGCCCTCTTCGGCAGCTGCGGGATGAGATCCTTGCAGCCCCGCACCATGCCACGAGGGATTTCCGTATCGTTGGGGACGTACTATGGCGTGTAGCCGCAGGACGGTACCAGTTGGTTCTCGGCGAGGACTCCCCTTTGCGAGAGGTAGTCTTCAAGGATGCCCACGACTCCACCACTGCAGGCCACACTGGCCGGGAGAAGACACTGGAGAGAGTTCTCCGCAGGTTCTGGTGGAAGAATGCCTCTGAGGACGTGGCAGGATGGGTGGCCTCATGCCCTACATGTCAAGCGGTTCGTCCCCGGGCATCCTACCCCGATGGATTATTGAATCCGCACGCTATTCCCCAACGCAACTGGCAGGATGTGAGCGTGGACTTCGTTACAGGGCTGCCGCTCACCGCCCAAGGGAACGACGCCTTTGTCACCTTCACGTGCAAGCTGAGCAAAATGGTACACCTTATGCCCATGAACTTTGGGGACAGCTCTGCGCAAACGGTGGCCCGCATCTACTTCGACGTAGTCTGGAGGCAGCATGGAGCCCCCATGAAGATTGTATGCGACCGTGACCCCAGGTTCCAGGACTCGTTCTGGCGTGAGCTAATGAGACTTATGGGAGTACGGGTGGCTTCTACCACTCCATACAACCCTCGTTCAGACGGACAGGCGGAACACACCAACAGGGTGGTGGAGGACATGTTGCGCTCGTTCGTGGGTGCCAATCCGGATGACTGGGACCTCTACATGACGAACGTGGAGTTCGCTATCAACGACTCGCGCAGTGACGTCACCGGATTCACGCCCTTTGAGCTATGCTACGGGGTGTCCCCGATGTCTCAACTAGACCTTTTCCTGGAAGCTGCAGCTCTCCCTGGCTCTGCGCGACGGAAAGGGGGGGTGGGTACCGCCCATGAGATGGCTGTGAGGTTTTCGTCGCAGTTGCCACACGCGCGTGGCCGCCTTGAGTTGGCTCAGCAGCGCCAGCGGGAGCAGTTCGACCGGCGCCACAAGCAGCATAAGTACGCAGTGGGGGATCTGGTGTGGATCGAAGCTCGTCATCTGACGGAGAAGGTGATGGACCGTGCGCTGTGCCGAAAGCTCGGTAAGCGTTGGCATGGACCTGTAACCGTGGTGGAGTGCTTCTACAGCGATTTGCAGGCGGAGCTGGCAGAGGCGGACCGCGGGGCACCGGTGGCATATCGGTTGGCCCTACCGCCGCACTGGCGCATTCACGACGTGTTTGCGCAGCACCGCCTGAAGCCGTACATCTCCGGCATGGATGAGTTTGCATCTCGAGCACAACTGCCCGTACCTGACCCGGTAATGGTAGATGGGCAAGCGGAAGCTCACGTGGACAAAATCCTGGCGTATCGTGTACGCATGGTCAAGGGTAAATCTGTGGAGGAATGGAAGGTACGCTGGACGGGCTACTCGGCAGCTCACGACCAGTGGCGCTCCAGAGACAAGATGGACAGAGGCGGGGAGAATCAGCAGCTCAAGGAGTTCGAGGCACAACGATTAGGCATGCAGGCGGACATGCTGAAGTCTACTGAGCATGACCGACGGCAACGTCAACAGCGACAGCCCGTTCATCTTGGCGTCACCTTATCCCAGCTAATGGAACACCCATGTGACGTTCCGGAAGTGGATTCTCCACCGGAAGACTTCTGTCTGCCATGGGAGCGGGTGGAAACCTTGGGGAATGGAGAGCTGGTGGTGATCACCGACCTTGAAGAGCGGAAGACCCGGCCAGTGAGAATCTTGGTGTTGTTCAGCGGAACTGGATCGGTGGAAAGGGAGTTTGCCAAGTGCTTCCCGTCTGCCTCGGTGGTTACGCTCGACAACGACCCACGTTGGCAACCCAACCATCTCGCATCAATGGAGGACTGGGACCCCACTCAGTATCCACCGGGATTCTTTGATGTCATCTGGGCCAGCCCTCCATGCACCCAGTACAGTCAGGCGCGCACTACGGGAGGTCCTCCTGACCTGGAAGGAGCAGACAAGAGTGTGAAATGCACCCTGGATGCTATTGAGTACTTGAAGCCCAAGCACTGGTTTCTTGAAAACCCTGAGGGAAGATACCCGAATGCACTGCGGTTGCGGTCAGTGGTTCGTAAACTGCCACAACCTCTTTTTTGCACCTACTGTAAGTATGGAGAGCGATATCGTAAACCAACGTGTATCTGGACTAGCTCACCTCCACCAACGCCATTGCTGGAGTGCACCTCGCGGACACCTTGCGCATGTAAATGGGCCACCGGAGGGCACCCTGAGACTGCTCAGCTTGGACCATCGTCTTCACAGCAACCAGGGGCGCAAGATGCTCACGCCGTGTACCCCGTACCGGCTCAGTTACTGCGTCATCTCTTCCACCATCTGCGGTTCGGGGAGCTTGATACCTGAAGACACCGGGAGCGGCATCGGGAGATAGGCCGCTCTTGAGGGGGGAGGAGTTGTGCCGGGAGGTACGAGCAGAGGGGTTGCATGCTACAGAGATCTGGTTGCATGCTGCCGACGAGTGGTTGCATGCTACGGAGGCCAGGTTGCATGCTACGGAGGCCAGGTTGCATGCCACGGAGGCCAGGTTGCATGCTACAGAGGCCAGGTTGCATGCTACAGATGTCTGGTTGCATGCCACGGAGGCCAGGTTGCATGCTACAGAGGCCAGGTTGCATGCTGCAAGGGCCTTGTTGCATGCCGGCCACAGCTGTATGAAGAAATAATTGATGACAAGGCAGGTTTCAGGAGAAGATCTGCAATGACAATAATTATATTGAGGATCTGGTGGATTCCAGAAAAAGATCTGCAATGGCAATACAAGAGTATCATGATCTGCCTGATGATTGGTGAAGGAGTACCAGAATCAGGCATATATGTGCACGTGATTGGTCGATGGCAGATGTCAATACAGGAATCCTGCTAGTGATTGTTAGAGAGCAACATGTCGAAAGGGAAGCTTGGAAAAGTGGACTTCAGTTAGTGTTGATCAAGAGAAATTAAGGACAAGTTTTACATGTTAGTGTTAGGCTGTATGCCAAGACTGAACATAAGGATATAGATGTTATAGGTTTGCGACCATACATTATATCGAAAAGTGATAGTATTGCTAGGCTGCATAGCCAGTATATGTCATGCAAATAAACAGTGGAATATAAGGCTAGAAGCCTATGTGATACACCAAAAACAGCAGAAAACATAAAAAGAAAAGAAAGAAGATAAAAGAAAATAAAGAAAAATAAAGAGATAAATATGTATAAGTTATCAGGAGTGTGCCTGGTACAAAATGAATACATTTCTATAAATATTTTGGCAATCGATGGAAGTTGAGTGTGTTTGAGTGCATGGTTGCATGTGGCTTACTGAGAGCTTTTCAGGACTGTCTTCAAAAGTGAATTTGACGCATTTGACGCTGAGAAAATCAAGTTTGAGTGGTTGTTACGTTTCCGTAACACGGAGCTGGTTAGGGGTTAATGAAGAATAATACTTTAGAAAGCGTACAAAATAGCTTGCTTACTTGCTTGTTGTGTGTTATGCTCTTGTACATGGCATGCATAAAAACACTGAAAGCGTGTGGCACACAACTCTTACATACACACACAAGGCTCTGTAGGACTTTGGAACATGATCGATCGCCATGGGAGGGAGATACCTAAAGATATACATAACTCGACGTATAAGGTCAGATAAATAGTGTCCCGAATAATCCTGAATTAAATTGTATATACATGCATGTCAAAGTCATGGCCAATCATAAGAATTTGTTTTTTTATGCACGGATCATCCCAAAGCATACATAAGCATGTTGCCAAGGGCAGTGGGCCTTGCAGCCGCTCTGCTGGTGAGCGCCAGAGAAGTATACTCACCAGGGTTGAGAGGGAGCGGTTGATGTGTTGTGCCTCGTTCATACGTTCGCCATCGGAATTGGAGCGTGATAATCGCTCGCTGCGCAGCACGAAGCACATCGGGCTTACTTCAGGTGTTAGTTACAACGCTTCATTCAGTCCACATTCATGATAGCGATGTCTACATCAAGGTATGGCAAACGCGAGGTCAGAAAGTGCTGGGTAAACGCAATTTCTAGATTTTAAGATATGGGCGATTTAAACGTTTTCTCAAGTATGGTTAGGTATGAGTGAATTGTGAAGTGTATGGTAAACGTTATTGGGCACGAAGTGGGAACTGATTCCGCGCGATCGAAGATGTCATCAGACCTGAGACAGGTCGTCATCGTCATTTCGCCGGATCCGAGGTGCCACCGCTCCAAGGTGCACATGGTAAAGCTGCGAACGGAAGGTCAAAGGCAAAGGGGAAGGCAAAGGGTTTAAGATTTAGCGGCAGTAGGAATAGTTTTCAGAAGCATATGAAAAGTATTCTAGTGCTTCTGAAAACTATTCCTACTTCTTCTATGTCCTAAACCCTTTGCCTTGCCTTTTACTGCTGCACGCGACCGGCAAGCATCTTTGAAACTTCCGAGTTTCAAAGATGCGTTTTGTATTTTGGGTGCACCCTAAAATTACAAAACAGCCGAGCGCTTCCAGTTTGTGCGGGATATTCACATGTATTCCATGGCATATTTCATATGAAATATACACATAAGCACGAAGGCATCGGCCACGCATCTTTGAAACTAACGAGTCTCAAAGATGTGTTTTTTGTCATTTGGGTGCGCATACCCAATTAACAAATCAGCCGAGCGCTTCCCGTTGGCGTGGGGAATCCGACGCTTGAATGTTGAATATTCATTATAATATGAGTTAGCATGCGAGGTTGCAAAGGCATCGGGACAGAATCTACGAAACTGTCCTATGCCTTTGCCTTTGGGTTTGGGTTCGAACGTACCCAAACCCAAAGATGGCAAACAGCCGAGGGCTTCCCGTGCGTCCTAGCGCACGAAACTTGGCACAAATACTGCCAAGATACATATCTTTAAGTTACCTGAAGCTCAAGGCTTCAAGTTACTTGTGCGCGAAACGCGCAATTTATTTCTAAGGCAGATGTTTTGGGTTTGGGTTCGAACGTGACACCCAAACCCAAAGATGCCAAACAGCCGAGGGCTTCCCGTGCGTCCTAGAGCACGAAACTTGGCACAAATACTGCCAAGATACATATCTTTAAGTTACCTGAAGCTCAAGGCTTCAAGTTACTTGTGCGCGAAACGCGCAATTTATTCCTAAGGCAGATGTTTTGGGTTTGGGTTTGGGTTCGAACCCAAACGCAAAGATGCCAAACAGCCGAGGGCTTCCCGTGCGTCCTAGAGCACGAAACTTGGCACAAATACTGCCAAGGGATATATCTTTAAGTTACCTGAAGCTCAAGGCTTCAAGTTACTTGTGCGCCCAACGCGCAATTTATTTCTAAGGCAGATGTGTTGGGTTCGGGTTTGGTTTCGAACCCAAACCCAAACCCAAAGATGCCAAGCAGCCGAGGGTTTCCCCTGCGTGTGCATGTGTGTTATTTCATATGAAATATTCCATGGAATACATGTGAATATCCCGCACAAACGGGAAGCGCTCGGCTGTTTTGTAATTTTAGGGTGCACCCAAAATACAAAACGCATCTTTGAAACTCGGAAGTTTCAAAGATGCTTGCCGGTCGCGTGCAGCAGTAAAAGGCAAGGCAAAGGGTTTAGGACATAGAAGAAGTAGGAATAGTTTTCAGAAGCACTAGAATACTTTCCATATGCTTCTGAAAACTATTCCTACTGCCGCTAAATCTTAAACCCTTTGCCTTTCCCTTTGCCTTTGACCTGCCGTTCGCAGCTTTACCATGTGCACCTCGGAGCGGTGGCACCTCGGATCCGGCGAAATGACGATGACGACCTGTCTCAGGTCTGATGACATCTCGATCGCGCGGAATCAGTTCCCACCTCGTGCCCAATAACGTTTACCAAGTGTATCGAGCATAACTCCCCTGTGGCGCATCTATTTTTGCACGGACAAGTTCCTGCACGTCTACGATGTTCCCGCGAATCTGACAAGCCGATAAAAGAATTTTGCGTTTACCGAGCACTTTTTGACCTCGCGTTTGCCATACCTTGACATATCTAGGGGGATTGGGATGACATATATACTATGTATCACAATACATAGTTTCTTATACTCCCTGTCGCGCCGCGCACGGGTACACAACGCTAAAACAGGGGCACCCACTGTAAAGGGCCCTGGAAAACCTCAGGACGGTATCAACCACCGCGGGGGGATTGTGTCAACTCAATATACTGAGCAAGACAGTGCCCCGATTAATTCCACAAATGTGATAAGTGGGCACACCTTAGAGCCTTGGAGTTACACTTTTGAGGAAGTCCGTAAAGTACACCTCCTTGTCCTTACAAACACGTTATAAAATATTTCTCTTTTGCTCGAATCCTCATTTGCCAAAGGCAGGCACTGCAATACATTTCATTAAAATGATTTTGTAAAGTGTTTAAAATGCATTTTGTGCTTTTTACATGCTTTCTAAATTCATGTTTTTGATGATATGTCCAGACTGTCTGTGCACGTCACCAAAAGGAAAGAGTCCTCTGGGTCGGGAGCGGTGGGAAGAGCAAAAGGAACAGAGCTGAACAGGCGTGTCGCTTCGTGGCTACTTGTACATCCTGTTTGTGTCACGGAGCTACATGTGTCATTCGGCTCTACTGCAGCAGGAGTCACGGATTCTGAAAGTCTGAAACCACAAAAATTCTGTTGCACTCCAATTTGAACATTTCTCTTTTGCTCGAATCCTCATTTGCCATGAAACCAAAGATGAAACTGTGAGGCACACACAAGAAATCTGATCTCTGTCACTGTGACCATGTTAACCAAGCAAAGTAGTAGTCCATGTCTGTGTCCCTCAGCGCTGTCGGGTCGATGTAGTGTTGCACTGCCGAAGAGAACTGTGACCAGCCTCCCAAGAAGCACACTTTCTCCATTGTAACACCAACAGCTCGAGCACACGTCGTGGCACCCTTCCGGGTGCTGTGTGCAGAAAAGTGACCTCCTTCAGGAGGTCTGCAGTCCAACTCGCTGAGAGCTAGACCAATCCAGTCATTAGCCACGGAAGCCTTGAAGTTCTTCGGGTCCTCGGGTAGCAGCCAGTAGCTGTCAGGTTGAGTCTTCGCAGAAATGCTCCAAGCTGTGTCACGGTAGAACTCCCAGTGCTCGATCAGCTCCTTCAACAGAGCCACCCCCTTCCAGGGGATCGTAAGGCGTCGCTTCACTCGATGGTGTCGCCGACCCTTCTCCTTCAGCAGCACCACTGAGAACTCCTCGTCGCCACAATGAACGTGCTGCCGTGACAACGAGGTCCCCGTGTCCGGTCTGCCGAAGGTCACGAAGGCCACCACCACGTAGGTCAATGCTCGCAGTAGCTTCAGCTCCTCAGGCGATCTCGGATTGAACTTCAGCGCTGCTTCGTGCACCCTTCGTACGTGTGCTGCTGGCAGCCACGTCCGCTGGGTCTCGATGTTCTCCTCCTGCTCTGCCAGCTCCGCCTGGATGGTAGCCATCCCCTTCCCAGCTCGGGTCACAGAGCGCCCCTTCGCCGGTCCAGGGTGACCAAGGTCCTCGTGGTAGTTGTTGATGGCGGACAGGTACGGCTGTAATGATGCCGACTGGATGTTCCCGTCCTCCAACAGAGAGGCGATGTACAGCAACACAGTCGCCTCCGACGCTGGCAGCCACGGCCGTTGGTCACGCTCACAAAATAAAATGAATCGCCGTGCCTTCGGTCCGTAGTTGTCCTTCGTCGTGTCCAGCAGTGCCTTTCTCTGCATCGACACCGCCAGTTCGGTGAGCCGGGAAGGTCCCAACTCACTCCTCCACCGCTCACAAAGTGAGCGCGTGAGGAAATTTTGTACAGCACCACCGCGCTTGTACTCTTCGTAGTTGCCTCCGCTGCTCCGCTCGGTGTTCTCGCCGTCCGCGTCTGTAGTCTCGTCCGTGCTGTGGATGATTTTGAAGTTCTCTTTGGACAAGTCTAGCGTCTCCTCGTCGCCGTCGTCGTACAGCACGTGCGCCTTTCCGTCCTCGTTGAACTCCTTCACCACACCCGGGTAGAAGCAGTCATCGTCCTCCCAGAACACCTCGATTTTTGTACCCACGGTCACCTTGCTTGCTGTCGTACTCGTAGCAGAGCTTCTTCGTACTTCAGCAGCGTAGTAACTCACGGGCGCGCCTCGATGAAGAACATCACAGCGTCCCATTTTGAGGGCCCGAGCAGCTCGGACCCTCCCAGCCTGCTCGGAGTGAACAGGTCCCTGCGCCGTGGCATGATCACCACCTCGGTGGCCAGGGCTTCCAGCTCCCTGAACCAGGACTGTCCCGGCCAGTACGGAGCCACCACCGTAGCAGCGGCCCCCTCCTCCCGCAGCTTGTGCGCCACCTCGTCCAGCAGCGCCCACGGGGGGTTCACCCAATTGTTCTCCCCCCGCCAGTCGTACGTCAGAGAGTCCACACCTTCGCACTTCGGGTCTTTCCACGCAGCGTAGTACCGAGGAAGCTGCGCGGAGATCTCGGAAGCGAACCGGTCGACTGTGTAGGGCCCCCACTGCTTGTTGGCCCACACGAACCAGTCTCGATTCAGCCTCCAGTCGTCCAAGTCCTCGCAACGCGAAAGGTTGTCGGCCCACACGTTGGCCTCGCTGCGGATGTACCGAGCCTGCAACTCGATGTCGTGCAGATCCAGTAGCAGCCAGAGTCTCCTCATTCTCCTCATCAGGTCCGGGTTTCTGGAGGTGAAGTGTGACAGCATCGCCACCACCGCCTGGTTGTCGCAGTAGAGTCGTACGACCTTGCCCTCCAGCTCCTGCAAGAACGCCTGTACGGTCTTGTACACGGCCTCCAGTTCTAGGTGCGTAATGTGCCAGCAGCGCATCTCGTCTGGCCAGAAACCTCGCGCGGGGAACTTCAGGTTCAGCACTCCTCCCCACGCCGTCATCGAAGAGTCCGTGTGCACCTTCGCTCTCGTCGGGGATCTCCAGATTTTGCGTCCGTTCCACCTGCTCATCACAGGCAGCCTGGACCACCATTCTAAGTCCCCCCGAGCTGAACGTGAGATTTTTACCTTCGCTCCCCAGCTGCGTTTCTCCGCCAGCACGAAGTAGAGCTCCCGTAGGTAGAGCCGCGCCGCTGGTACTGCCAAGTACACGGATTGGCAGAGTCCCGTGAAGGACGCCAGTCTCCTGGCAGGAATCCACCTTCGATTTCTCGCTGCATCGCACAGGATCTCCTTCGCCTTCGCGTGGATTTTGTGCACCCGTCGTTCTGTCACACGGAATTGTCCCAGCTTCAGGTCCACTTCCAGCCCGAGGTGCTCCACCACCTGCGTAGGCTCCCAGTGGCCCTTCTTCTCGTTCCGCCGTAGGCCAAGTCGATGAAGCACCAGTTGAACTTTTTCTCGACGCAGAAAGCCTTCTCGCTGAGAGTCGACCAGCACCAGAAAATCGTCCATGTACGGTAGCACTCGCATTCCGCTGTGACGGTTCGCGTCCCCGCCAGCACCACCGGTCCTGCGACGGACTGACCATCGCTGTCGTACTGCGGAACCGTCCCGCAGTCTTTTGATTTCTCTGCGATCCTCCGCCGCCTGTGGCGAACGCAAAGCCTCCACCATCACGCGTACGAACTTGCAGAAAACTCTCGGAGAGTCGCTCCATCCGAACGGCATCGCTGAACATTGAAGCAGGTCCCCTTGCAGGTCGAACTGCATGAACTTCTGGAAGTCCGGGTGGATTCCCAGCGCGTGAAAACCGTCCTGGAGGTCGAAGCTGAAGCACCAGTCGCCCGGTTTCGCCAGTCTCCTTAGTTTCTTCAGCGTCTCCATCTTCACACGATTTTTTACACACCACTGGTTCAGCCATCGGAAGTCCACCACCAGTCTCCACTTGTTCGTACCCGGTTTCGGCACCAAAAAGGCGCGCGAAACGTGAGATCTTCTCTTCGCTCTCGTCCAGGCTCCGTTCCCTAGCAGCCTCTCCTTCTCCGCGTCCAGCCACACCTGCTGCTGCCGCGTCGCATCCCTCAGTGACACCCCGTGGTCGAACGGAGGTGGAGGCCCGCGCTTCCACCTCAACTTCACCCCGTGAGTAATCCATTGCATCACCTCGGAACTGGCGCCCGCCGCGCGCCATGCTCCCCTCCGCTGTCTCACCCGCTGCTGCAAGGTGAGTTTCCCCCGTCCAGCGCCCGGAGAGGGCTGTTGCGCTGGAGGGGGTGGCGGCACGCACATCACGCATCGGCCGCGGGCTTTCCGCCCCGGCCTTTTCCGCCGCCTTTGTCGGTAGGCTGCTTAGTACCGTCCTTCTCCTTGTTCTTACGCTCCTTCCAGCGCTCACGGTCCCGTGGATCTTTTACAACCCGCGTTTCCGCGTTGGCCGCGTTCTTGGACGCAATGTTCAGCACTGCTCTGCCGCGGTTCTTGTCGAAGTCGTTCAGCCATTGCTGCAACACCTCGTCCGCCACCACGCCGTCCGCTGCCTGGTAGACCCTGTCCTCCACGAACTGCAGCTTCGCGCGTAGAGCCTCTTGTCCTCCCCGCTGTGAAGAACCCGGCTCCTGCTCCAGCTGCCCGCGCAGTTCCAGCATCGTCCACCGGTTACACAGTAAAGCGTACACGCCGTGGACAGAGTTGGTAACCTCGTGGCAGTGTTTCAGTAAGTCTCTCAGTGACAATCCGGCGTCCTCATGTTCGTCCAACGTCTGGTTGCACGCGGTCACCACGTCGTGCAAGTAGGACAGCGCTGGAGCCAGCACCATGCACTCGTACTTCATGGAAGAGTTGGACTTCTTGGAGAGCGAGTCGTACGTCTTGTTGCCGTGTAGGTCGTACAACTGCGGCATCCTCGTTGCCAGTGTCGCCGGACGCGTTGGGAACGGGTTGATGGAGGCTGCTGGCACGTAGTCCAGCTTCTTCCTTCTCTCCAGAAGTTGCTCGGCGGTCTTGGCTGCGGATTCCGGGTCAGAAGTCCCAGGCTTCGCTGCCACCTTCGCCTCCAGCTCAACGTTGATTTGTGCTAGACGTTGATGATCGGCACGCAGCAGTCGATGATCTTCTGCCTGCTGCCTCTGCATCTCAAGCAGCTCACTCTGCTGCTTTTGCATCGTCAAAATTTGTTGTAACAGCACGTCCTGAGTGGACGGTGCTGCCGGGGAAGGGGAAGTCTGCCCGATGTCAGGCTTCGCCGGGAGGGGAGGGAAATCCTCGTCCTGAGTGGACGTTGCTGCCTTGCTCTTCGAAGATCCAGCCATTCTCTCTCCCTCAGAGGAGTAACAGTGAAGTCAAATCGTACTGTCGTAGTCGCTGAGAAGCCGTCGTTTGAAGTCGTAACGCCGTCCCCGCGACTTCACTGTCAGATCTCCTGTCGTCGTTCGATCGCCGCCGTACAACCAAGTGGTCTAGTCACTACCTACTCTACTGTTTTACCGGTGAAACAGGTGAAGAAAATTTACAAAATCGGATTTGCAGTGTGCCTCACAGAGTACCGTAGGTACCCGTGAAGTTCCTGTTTGCAAGAGCAAAAGGAACAGAGCTGAACAGGCGTGTCGCTTCGTGGCTACTTGTACATCCTGTTTGTGTCACGGAGCTACATGTGTCATTCGGCTCTACTGCAGCAGGAGTCACGGATTCTGAAAGTCTGAAACCACAAAAATTCTGTTGCACTCCAATTTGAACATATCCAATATAAAATACAAATCTGCTCAAAACTTGGGACTTTGAGAGTACGCTTACGGAACGAACTCTTAGACAACAAGAATGAGCTAACCACAACCCCCCAAAGCTTTTTAACAAAGAATGTTGTGCACATCTTGAAAGATCTTGTGTAATCTTAATTATCAATCAGTTAATAATCATTGCTGATCAACTTTATCACAATACATAGTATATATGTATTGTGATACATATCCTGTCGGCATCTTCATATTAGAAGGTATACCTGGACCGTGAGGGCAAAACTCCTTTTAATATTGGGCACATTTTGTGGCACTCAGTACGCAAATTCCTCGGAGTTTTGTAAGCGTACATTCAGGATCCCAAGTTCTGAGCAGATATACATTTACTTACTTTGGCATGTAGCTTGGACAACTGCTTTTTTTGTCTCTTTTGTCTCTTTCCTTTTCTTTTCACTTTATATATATATATTCCCCTTTTCTCAGTTTTTTTTCTTTTGTTCTTTCTTTCTTTCTTTACGGCATGATGCAACATCTTTTGTCCGCTACCGTTGTTCAGCTAACTTTGATGGGTATAATATGTGAGTGTGATTTGAGGATACTTTGAAGTGTGCCCATATGTCATGCTTTTGAGACTGGCTTTTGGTCACATTTGTGGAAATGAAGCGTACCACCAGTGTCCCAAGTGCTGGTCAGTGTGCATGCTTTAATATATGATATAATATTGGATTAAGCTTTTCAACTACTACTTGTTCTACGACAAGATTCGAGTGCATGCCATAAGGTTTGAGGTGTGCCCACTTTTCACTTATCTTGAGATTGTCAGAGACATAATCAGTCCTGCATCTGATCGGAATATTATATAGTTTTCTTCCCTCCGCGGTGGTTGATACCGTCCTGAAGTCTTCCAGGGCCTGCTGTTTTAGCGGGTGCCTCTGTATTACACATTGTGATCTCTTACACACGGTGTGGCAGAGAGTATACAAAAATATCTATATATATATTCTGAATACACCTTCTTGTGCAGCGATCGGATCGCAACATTAACACAAGGGCACCTACAAAAGTAGGCCCTGGGACACCTCAGGACGGTAACATCCACCGTGGGGGGGAAACTAATATGCGTCCAACTATGCATAGGGCATGAATGTGTTCCGATAATCTCAAGACTGATGATATGTGGGCACACCTTTAATCTGTCACACACCAAAGGGCGTTGCCAAACTACAAGGCAATCCTTATCTTGAATATATAATATATTATGAATAAATCAAAGATGCATACTCGTTCAGCACTTGGGACGCTGAGCGTACGCTTACTCATATACCTTTGATTTCATTGTGTCTGTGCCCGTGGGCAGTACGACAGATGCTCGGAATAATGTTTTTGATTGAACGTGCAAAGGTACACAATTCGGATTTTATAATATACTGGATCAGGGCCAGATTGAGGTGCAAACGATAGTTCGGTTCCGAGTTCTGAAGGCTAAACACTTCTCAAGTGCTCTACTTATTCACTCGTCACTCGGGCTGCAGGGTCAACCACCCGGCACCCGATGTCACACCACGGCTCAACGTTCAATTCCTGATCCGATCTCATTTCTAATTCCGATTCGTCATTCTCGATTCAGATGTTACGTCGACGGAGTGACACGATGACTGTCATACAGTACTGTCATACTACTGTACTGCCATAGTGTCATACTGTCATATTGTCATAGTGTCATACCCCCGACATCTGATACTCGATTTCATTGTCTTTCCGATCCCGATGCGAATCCGGCCATTCCCCGAGGATCTGACTAAGTGCCACGATGACCACCCCACAGTACTGTCATACTACTATAGTGTCATAGTGTCATAGTGTCATACTGTCATACCCCGGACATCTGGTACTCATTCTCATCGTGATTTCAAGCCCAATTTCACTGTCATCGTGTCAATCCCAGATTACTCCCGATGACACACATACAGACGCATAGACATATCAGCTCACGCTGTGCCTCCGGGCACAGTGTCCCTTAGCTTTATTTTTTCACACACACTATACTATTTTATGATACCAACCACCCACCCAAAAATGATATCTTTTTTTATGTTTTTCACTTTTACGGGTGGGTGGGTTTTGGGAATTTTTTTGCTGACATTCTTTGACTTCAATTTCTGATTAAGATGATCTTATATCTGAATTTTGAAAGGAACCCACTGTTTGGGAATATTTCCCAATTTCTAAATTAGACAATTCCTATTGTCTAAGATGGGGGGTAACCCCACTTAGTACAATATAGACATGTCCTAATGTCTTGATTATGGACAATTCTTTTAACATATATTGTGGGATGAATTGAATTCTAAAAGAATGACACTTGTCATGTTTGTCATATACTATTTCTTGGTCATCTATTTTAACATTGGATGACATTGAATTCAGCATTACAATTGTTGACCTTGTGATAAGATCTTATCCAAAATGAGTCAGCTTTGATTACAATACAAAACATTTTTGTACAACTATTTTGGGTGTGTGGAAACTGTTCATTTTCACTTTGCAAAAGTTCCGTAAGCGTACTTCCAGCGTCCCAAGTGCTGGTCAGATTTGCATTCTGAACAGTTTTGCATACATTTTGAGATTTTACATATAATTTGGTTTATATCTTTTTATTGAATATATGTCTATGTATGCTTGATCGCTTGGAGACTTTGTGAATAGTCGAAGGTGTCTTCACACAGGTGTGCCTACTTATCACGTTTGTGGAAATGAACGGTTTATCATCCTACCATGTTTGTGTTTAGTTGAAGTTATTTTTATATACACCCTGCCACGCAACTCACGGGAACGCAACGTGACAGAATACACACGCAACGATATGATGTAAACAAAACATAACTACGCAAATCCAACTGGTAGATATGTAACTATTACGATGAGCATATCTACCGGTCGGATTTGCGAAATAATGTTTTTTGGTGCCGCAAACGATGAAAGACTGTCTTGTTTGGCGAAATAAAACAGTTTCTCACTGTTGGACGCTCAAAAAAACATTATTTCGCAAATCCAACCGGTAGATATTTTCATCCGATCGCAATATGATTTACATATCTACCGGTTGGATTTGCATAATTATGTTTCGTTTACATTATATCCTTACGTTGAATGTAATGCATACCCCCCATGTGGATTGAAATGAGATGTCTACACCCGATGTGGATTAAAATGACATGTCAGCCCCCTATATAGATTAAAATGAGATGTCTGCCCCCGATGTGGATTAAAATCAAATGTCGACACCCGATGTGGATTAAAATGAAGTGTCTGCCCCGATGTGGATTAAAATGAAGTGTCTGCTCCCAATGTGGATTAAAATGAGATGTCGGCCCCCGATGGATTTAAATGAAATGTCGGCCCCCGATGTAAACTTATCCTTATATACATATATATATATATAATTTCTGATAAGCGTACTCTCAAAGTCCCAAGTTTTGAGCAGATTTGTATTTTATATTGGATATATTTTATAACGTGTTTGTAAGGACAAGGAGGTGTACTTTACGGACTTCCTCAAAAGTGTAACTCCAAGGCTCTAAGGTGTGCCCACTTATCACATTTGTGGAATTAATCGGGGCACTGTCTTGCTCAGTATATTGAGTTGACACAATCCCCCCGCGGTGGTTGATACCGTCCTGAGGTTTTCCAGGGCCCTTTACAGTGGGTGCCCCTGTTTTAGCGTTGTGTACCCGTGCGCGGCGCGACAGGGAGTATAAGAATATATATATATAATTTCTTATACTCCCTGTCGCGCCGCGCACGGGTACACAACGCTAAAACAGGGGCACCCACTATAAAGGGCCCTGGAAAACCTCAGGACGGTATCAACCACCGCGGGGGGATTGTGTCAACTCAATATACTGAGCAAGACAGTGCCCCGATTAATTCCACAAATGTGATAAGTGGGCACACCTTAGAGCCTTGGAGTTACACTTTTGAGGAAGTCCGTAAAGTGATAATATATTTTCTTATACTCCCTGTCGCGCCGCGCACGGGTACACAACGCTAAAGTGATAATATATAAATATAAATATAAATTATATTTATTATATATATTTTCTATATATAAGAAAATAATATAAGTATAAGCAAAAAGCTCGGCAGGATATCAACCCAGAAATACATTCATCATCATTAATGCCAGATCCGCCGTCATTGGCTGGTTTTGAAACCGCGAGACTGTGCATATTTGCAACCGCACAACCGTGCACGGAGAGGAGTGACCTTGTCATATCCACACAGACTCTGTGGAAGCGCAGTCCACCGTGGATAGAGACACGGACCTTGCCAAACAAAGCTGGTCAGAGCCAAAATCCGGACCTCAGTGGATGCGAGGCTCACTCGAATGAATCAACCTGGTCGCGGCAGCGGCATGGACGGCGCTTCTGGAAAGGCGCAAACAGGGGGGGGGGCGAAAATAAGGGAAATCCAGCTTGGAATATTCAAACTGCGAAAATTCGATGGCGGGCTTAGGCCGAGAGGCGAGGGGTGGTAGTATGGGTAGAACTTCGCGCTGAATTGAATCTGAAGTCGGCTGCTGGATTTGGTGACGGGAGGTGGCCATAATTACGGAGCCGCCCCGCGGGGCTGACAGACGCCACTTGAGCAATTCGCTAAATCACAGTGGGGCAAAGTTGGGGGTGAAGAGTTGAGGGCAGATGAGCATGGGAGTGCAGGCGAACTTGAAGTAAGGCAGAATATGCCGTATGCAAGTTGTATACAAGGCGGTGGGTCAGTTGAAGTCGATTTAGTCCGCCGACGAGGTGTCGCAGCCGAAAGCCTAACTTGCGCTGACAGGCGGCCAAAATCGGTCTGGAAAGGCCGGGTATAGTTTCTAGGTTGTTGGGTATCGCAGTGCCGTATGAGCATGCCAGGGCGTGCGATCGGTACCCTAATACAGTGAAGAACGGTATATAAGAAGCTCGGCTATAAGAAGCCCGCCGCTGGCTTTTTGCCCAAAAATTAAGAAGCCGGCTAAGAAGCCAGCCGCTGGAAAAAAAACGGATGGCGATAAAAAAAATGCCATTTTAAGAAGCTGTACCGCTGGAATTTCGAGAAGAGGCTACATTAAAATGATCGATTTAAGAAGCCGTATCATGAATGTCGATCCAATGAACTCGTTCTCAATTAATCGTATACAACGTATAGACATATATCTATATGTATATATGTATATCTATATATTGTTTTTGGTGCATTTTTAATCTTGAATTTATTTAGTCAATATTGATTAATTTCGACTCTTTTCATTGCTTCATAATTTATTTCACTATTGTCATCAGATTTGTTTTATTTTCATTTTCAAGGTCATTTTTTTATATGACATAATGTGATATGACATATCATAATGTTCCCTATACTTTACAAATTGTTGATTTCTGATTAGGACAACTCGCTGTCTAAGTTGAGCACTCTGTCACATTTGTCATTAACTTTTAATTAGTCATATATTTGACAACTTAAACTTTATTATTGATGACTCATCTTTGACTAGATATTTTTGAAAGTTGGTCAGCAATGATTGTTAACTGATTGATAATTAAGATTACACAAGATCTTTCAAGATGTGCACAACATTCTTTGTTAAAAAGCTTTGGGGGGTTGTGGTTAGCTCATTCTTGTTGTCTAAGAGTTCGTTCCGTGAGCGTACTCTCAAAGTCCCAAGTTTTGAGCAGATTTGTATTTTATATTGGATATATTTTATAACGTGTTTGTAAGGACAAGGAGGTGTACTTTACGGACTTCCTCAAAAGTGTAACTCCAAGGCTCTAAGGTGTGCCCACTTATCACATTTGTGGAATTAAACGGGGCACTGTCTTGCTCAATATATTGAGTTGACACAATCCCCCCGCGGTGGTTGATACCGTCCTGAGGTTTTCCAGGGCCCTTTACATTGGGTGCCCCTGTTTTAGCGTTGTGTACCCGTGCGCGGCGCGACAGGGAGTATAAGAATCTATATATAAGAAAATATATATAATAAATATAATATATATATATATATAGTATATATAATATTTTCTATATATATAAAAATATATAGAAAATATATATTTATATACACCCTGCCACGCCACTCAACAGTGCAAAAGTGCAAACAGGGGCACCCAAAATTGTCTTGGGCCCTGGAAAACCTCAGGACGGTATCGACCACCGCAGGGGGAATAAAAACTATATTTGGCAACTCAACATATCAGGCAGGATGATGTATCCTTATCCTGATATATATATATAGTGCACTCTGTGTGACGTTTGCTCGGAATGCTCTTGGAGAACAAGTATATTTGGTGTTGTGGGTGGTGTGTGGCAGTCACCCCCTCGATGGTCTGTAATCATCAGTGGTTGACCATGATGAAGTGAACTAGAGGCCTGAAGCTAGTCCATACCTATACCATTAGAGCGTGCTGAATATGTTGGCAGCAGTGCTTTGCTGTTTGGGAAATGACTTTTTACTGCAACTTCCTATCTAAGGAGACTCATTATTGGTTGCATTTCACTCCGTGCACACATATATACTTTGTATGTTATTATTTTGTTTGCGCATTTGTCTTCATTGTGTGTTGTTTAAGATGAATCATAATCATCACGATTATGCTACAAAACTGTTTAACTGCAATAACAGGTGCAAACTTCTGATTAAAGTACACAACGATAAATGTCCTCGCTGGCGGCCGCCTTGCTGCCCCCATAAGAATGACACGTGACATCAAAACATGCCGCATACCATCAGTTGGAACAATATAATTGATGTCAGACGTGTCACCCATGTTTACAGCAGTGTGTATGATGTGCCAACTATGCACCTCAAACATGCACCTTACCTTCACTCGTCCGTACCACACAAAAAGGTCACGCAGATATTCAACAATAACTTAGCGAGATGCACAACAATGTGGTATGTGATACGCATTATATACTACGGTATGATTGTGTGAATGGGAGCAGTGGTGGGTACACACCTGCCAGCAAGGTCCACAAGATATAATGAGCCTTGCAGATACGCGTCTGCTAGCGTGCAGTGTGACTGAATGTGGAGAACTGTGATGAGATGAGAACGCGAGGAGTGCGCATTCAGGCGATTATCACCCGTCACACGCTCGCGTTCTGCTATAGCTAATAGGTGCTCCGCGTCTGCCTGAGATTGTAACAAAATCTTGTGTAACTTCTCAACTGCGCATACACACCAAAGTTACAAGGTGTTACTAGTAACGGTTTCTGCATATTAATCGGATTGGTTGGGAATCAGACATCTCCATTTCCATGGAAGTGATGCTATTACACATAGCACAGAGACATTATGAATGTGTCTGCTAAAAATCATAAGTTATAAATCAAACTTCCGCTGTAATACGGTATGTGCCCGGAAAATGCACGTAGTAGTGTGGTGTGATAAGTACGACCGCAGTGACGGCTCGAAAACAGCAGGTCAAAACAAGTAGCTTTTTTAATAACAGTTGTGATAAAGTCGTACTGAGATAATAATATAAAACCAAAATACTCTGTACAAATAACGATACGAGATACCGGAGCTAATGCTGGCTACTCATAAGCTTTTCGGTTTGAGCCACAAACCTTCCTCAGTGAGCTTTGCAGGAACTAAAATGTCAGTTCCAATGTTGGCTTAATATGGTGCGAAGAACCAGGCTGCTGTTGACCATAGTGATAAGATGTACAGTCACAGGCAGTTGGGATACACTCCGATTTCTCTCTAGGCGAGCTGGCAAATAATTTCTCAAGCAGTTATGCCGTCACAGTCAGATAGCCTAGCACCATACAAAACTCAAAAGCAACTGGGTTGTCACCAAGGCAGTGAGCCGGAGAGCCTCAGTCAAATGTCTCACGTAATAAGTTCTAAAAATCTTCCACGCTTTTGTAATACAAAGTGACAAAAGTGTCTTACGTAAAAACTTCTGAAAAACTGCCACGAGTGTGTAAGACAGTTGAAATTCTCAACATAAAAGAAAGTAAAAAGATAGTAGATCCCATACCAACTGAACAAAGTCTCACCCAGAACTCACCAACCAGGTTCACTACCCCAGTGCACCGGCCCGTAGGCCCCTCATTTTCCACCCCACCAGTGCAGACCGAACACAGCCCCCACTTCGCTGCATCACCCACCTCCCTCCGCCGTCCCGCCAGGTGTCTGCCTCATTTCCTCCATAAATCACACTTCATTTCTCTTCTTCACTGTCAATCACAGCCGAAGACCACACTCCTCCATTCGTCTTAGGAGACGGCGCCAGAACCCATCAGGAGTGCGGGACACCATCCGCTCGAGTGCCTCAAAGAGCCAACCCCGCGGGTAGCTTTGCCACCGAAGCTCACGGAAAACATCAATCACGGCCGCTGCCTTCAAGCCGTCATTAGAGCAGTGTCTCTCCACCCGGTACAAAGCATTCACGGTACTTGCCATTTTCTGAACTCTGCTGCAATCGGAAAAGTGAGAGACGAACGGGAAAAAGAGAAGGCTTTCCCGCCCCGTCACACCAGCCTGTACATTTTTAGTGACCATTTTTGTGCTCACGCCGCCAGAGTCAACTGCCAACTGCATCCCGCAGAGCACCCAAGTGAGCCCATCGGAGGTCAGTTCAACCGTCATCCCGTCTGGGTAGCACGCCTCAAGATAGTCCGTAAAAATTCTCCTCATTGCCTTCCGTCCCACAGAGTCTCTGCCGCGGTCCCAAGCCACCAAGAGTGTACAATCCTCCATAAGCCGTGTGCCAAGGATCTTCGCGCCTGATAGCCGCCGGTCTGCCCCCAGAGACATCATCCACTGCATCTCTCCAAAGACACAGACGCACTGTGCTAAGCCAGGGCTCGCGCCACCACCGATCCCGATACCGCTGGTCTGCCGAACCAGAGTGCCAGCCACACAAAGGTACCCATTGTCTAGGATAAAACGAATGCCCGCCAAGATCTTAGCAGCTGTCATTCTCACCGCAACACGTCTGGGTGTACCCGCCTCATACCAATCGACACCTTTCCTGCCTCTCGTGTTAACGAGCAAACCCGGTCTGTCGCCCATCGCCAGCCTCACCACAAATTCTGTCGTCTGTAGGATAACCGTATGCTGCAGCATCACGTACATTTCTTTTACGTCGAAGCTTGCCGCCATCACAGTGTCACCTTTGCCGATCGCCGAATTAAACTGCCCGACCCGACCCGAGATCTCCTGCGTAGCCGCCACGTTAAAGTGTCCGCCAAGCTGACTGATCAAGAAGCACAAGGTCCGCCCCACCCTGTTCTGCAACATCCTGTCAGGTGCATTAAAACAGGGCATGACGGGTCGGCGTTTCTCACACAGGGAGGCATCTTTATGCTTCACCATCAGGTAAAGAACACCGAAAGAGCCATCGAGGAAGAACGTCGCCACCTGATCCAGACCCGCCGCCTTATACCGTAGCTTCATTTGCCGAACCACCTCTGCGCTGTCAAACTCAACGAGAGAGTATTTGCCCCCATCCCGCTCAGCATGAAGCCACTCCTGATAAACGGAAAGGCAAACCCCGAAGCCGACTGCCACATTCCTGTCGAGGACCCCCCGAGCTAGGCCAGGCATCCCGTTCAGCAGCCTCCAAAATTCTGTCACCGGTGGGATCCGGGTCACTTCCGTTGAGTCCTCTGACTGGTATGCCAACTCCGCATCATGCACCGCCGTCATTAGCTTCCCCCCCAGGCTGTTAAGCAGGAGGCCCGCCGCCACTCCCCCTTTCATCAAAACTCGGAATCGCTCAAGGACCCGCCGCTCCTCCTCGAACGCCCGGACCTCGCCTGGGCTGCCGCCTGCCAACAGAATTCAACTCCCCAGTCCGCCGAGTATGTCACCCCCGCATCACTCACCGCCGATCCGAACGCTCTGGACACCCGAGCCAACCCCTGCTGTGTCACCGGCCGGTGTTTCGCGACCGCGCGGTTCTGGATAAGCAGTATGCTCACATCGAACTTGGCACCGGTTGAGCGGTCCTTAAAACCCAAGGCACTCTGCGGCGCAAGAAAAGCAAACTTCTTTTTCTTCAGAATACAAACCAGCTCGACACCCTCTCTTTCATCCCAGCGTTCCCAATACGGGCACACCAGCACAACACGGCACGGGTTGCGAGTAGAGCGAGCAGAAACGAGTGCGTGATCAATACACTTTCGGATATGAGCGAGGGTATAAATCGGGTTTCCCAACGCACAAAGGTGCCAAAGAATACGATACGAGTTCTCGACTGCGCCAAAACAGGTGTCCTCAGAGTAAGGAGTGCAGAAAACTGCGCTGTTAACATTCACGTCAAGAGGTGAGGCGAAAAGTTCATCGAGCAGAGAAAAGCAGAACCGGAGCGCATCCTGTTTCATATAAGGAGTAATCCAATAGTCTTGTGTGACCAACCTCGCCCACACCAGTAGTCTCCGCACTGCTGAGTAAAGGTGAGTCATTACAGAAACTTTCGGGTGGCCCATCGCAGTAGAGTATGCGTCTAGCCTCTTTTAAAGAAACACAAATCTGTCCCAGAGTACCTGAACAATCAAGCCAGTAGAGCCACAAATTGCAACGAAAAAAGTGTCCTCAGTCACGTTTTCAACCACAGCGTAGTTAGCTCCATCCACTGCGCATTGCCACGGCAAATTTTTGCGTAGTGCAGCCATTGACACCGTTTCAAAGTGGCGAAGCTGTCGTAAATAATCAGAAGTACTAGCAAGTAAAAAATCAGAAGTACCCACAGAGTGTCAAGGAGTGTTCTTGAGACTGCGGTTGAGGGCTGCAAACTTCCCATCGAGCTCGGTTGTCCGAAAGCAGACGTGCCCATTACGTCGAGGCAAGTCAGGATCCAGTCTGTCACAGCGGCACTCAGCATTGTCAACGCAAAGAGAAACAGAGGAAAGATTACAGGATATGTCACGCAGCTTCTGCTTTGCAGTTCTTACCACCCTGGTGCGTCGTCGTAGGAAAGATCTCGTTGCGCCCTCTGGATACTTCGTGTCAACACACTGAAGAAGAAACTCTCACATCGCTGCTGTTCTTTTAATAGAAACTCTTTCGTTTTGAAACTAACGATATAAAAATATGTGCAACACGTACTCGAAATAACCTGATACGACCGTTATATGTTTTCGGCTCGCGGGTGACCACCAGCAGATCAGATACAAGGATTTGATTTTTGGTTTTCTTATACAGTATATAACAATAATGATACCGGAGTTCTGGAAATACTGCTTGCGATGTCCTATAAGCTTTCGGGCTGCGCCGCCAGCCTTCGTCAGTAGGTTTGCAGTAGAACTAAATTATTCTTCCTGTGCTCGGTACTTAGTTGCAGGAGCAATGTGTCACGACTTTGCTATGTCACTGTCAGCTCATACCCTCTTGTTGTCTCACGTAATAATCTGTCTAAAACTGCCACGCTTTCGTAATACAGCTACAAAATATGTCTCACGTAAAAGTGTCTGAAAAACTGCCACGCTTTCGTAATAAACAGGAACCTGTCTCACGTAAAAATGTCTCAAAAAAGCTGACGCTTTCGTAATACAGGCTCAGAATTTTTCCCCCCCAACTTTGGTCACTTCTCAACATTCGGAATATATGTCTGCACAGATCCATCCTGCATATGTCTGTCACAATATGGCCCCCCGCTCAAAGCACTGTAGACCGCCTATGTCCGCAGTTCAACTAGTTTCCTTTGCACCTGCCGTGCCTGCTGTGGTCCCACCATTACCTCAGTGCACTGGCCCGTAGGCCACCCTGCAGACTCAACCAGGCCGCCACCAAATTCCGGCCCGGTCACCCTCTGTCCTCCCATTAGTCTGCCCCGCGCCCTCTTCTTAAGGTCTCAATCTCCTCCTCTCCAGCTCCTTTTGCAAATTGCTCCAGAAACCGAACGGGGCTCTAGCCACCATCCTTTCCAAGGCGTCAAAGAGCCACCCGGCCGGGTAGTGTTGCCACCGGAGTTCCCGAAGCAAATCTGTCAGTGCCGCCGCCTTTAGCGTGTCCCGTGTGCAGTGCCTCTCCACCCTATAGAGTGCATTAAGTGTACTCGCCATCTTCTGGATCCTGCCCCCGTCCGATCCAAAGGAGACAAACGGGAAGAACAGCAACTGGTCTCCCGTGTTAACACCTGCCTCCACGTTCTTCATTGTCATCTTCGCCGACACCCCCGTTCTGCTCCCCACTACCAGCCTCATTCCACAAAAAAGCCAATCCAGCCCTTCCGAGGTCTGCTCCACCGTTACTCCTTCAGGATAACACTCGTGCATATAGCCCTCGAAAATCCTCCGCAGGCTCCTTTTCCAACCACCACTTCCATCTCCCGCCTGTTTCACAACTATAGTGCAGTCGTCCATCAGCCTGATCCCAACCATCTCTACACCCGCCAGCCTGCGATCTGCACCAAGTGACGTCGTCCATTGCATCTCTCCAAACACACAGACACACTGTGCTAGCCCGGGGCTCGCCCCCCCCTCCAATACCGATCCCACACGTCTGCCTCACCAGGGTTCCAGCCACCGAGAGAAAGCCATTCTCCAAAACAAAACTTGTAGCCGCCAGGACTTGTGCCGCCGTCATCTTCGCCGCTACTCTCCTGGGGGTACCGGTCTCGTACCATTTTACTCCCCTCCTGCCTCTGGTGTTCACAAGCACCGCCTCCCGCGCTCTCATCTCCTTTCCCACAACAAACTCAACTGCACTCAAAATTTGCGGGTGCCTCAGCCTCACATACATCTCCTTTACATCGAAGCTAGCCGCCATCACCACATCTCCCTTCGCCAGCCGTCCGTTGAAGTCCTGTAGTCTCGGCACTATGTCCTGCGTGGTGGACACATTGAAGTGTCCCTTTAGGGACTCGATCAGGAAGCAAAGTACCCTGCCTAGCCGGTTCTGGAGCATCTTGTCCGGTGCCGTGAAACCTGGAACCACTGGTCTCCGCTTCTCCAACAGTGTCAAATCCTTATGCTTAGGCAACACATACAGGTTTCCGAAAGAGCCACCCAGGATGGTTGAACTTAGCAACTCCCTTCAGACCCGCCGACATAAATTTCCCAAACATCACATCTACCACCGCCGATTGCTCCCTCACCTCCTTGACATAGTTGCCGCCATCACGTTCCTTCTCCAGCCATCCCCGGTACACCTGCTCACACACTCCGAAACCGACCGCCACATTCCTGTCCAATACCCCCCTCGCCAGTCCTCCCAGCCTACCAATCAGCTCCTTACACCGTGTGAGGGTCAAGCCCCCCTCCGACGGTGTCTCACCTCCCGCCGCCGCCTTCCTTGCCAGTGTCGTTTCCAGCTTGCCTCCGAATTTCTGGAGAAGCATCCCCGCCGCCACATCTCCCCGCATCAGTTCATCAAACCGTTTAAAGACATTCCGTTCGGCCTCCCCCGCTCGGACCCACTCTCTGACCTCCTTCGCCTTTTGCCACGAGAACCCCACTCCCCATTCCGACGAGTACTGCACCCCTCTGTCATCCGTGGCCTTTCCTAGTGCCCGCTCCACCCTCGCCAGTCCCTGTCTGGTGACCGGCTTCTGTTTCGCCGCCGCCCTGTTCTGGATCAGCAAGACGCTTACGTCAAATCTCGCGCCCGTCGATCGGTCCTTGAAACCCAGTGCGCTCTGCGGTGCCATAAAAGCAAATTTCCTCTTCTGCAGTAGGCACACCAGCTCGACCCCACGTCTCTCCTCCCAGTTCTCCCAGTGTGGCACGATCAGTACGATTCGGACGGGCTTTCTCGAGGTCTCGGCCGACAAGACCGCGTGATCCAGGCACTTCCTAATATGGAACATAGTGTAGATTGGGTTGCCCAGTGCGCACAGGTGCCACAAGATCCGATATGCATTCGCTACCGCCCCGAAAACGACGTCTTCCTCATACGGGGTGCAGAACATTCCACTCTTGCAGTTCACATCAAGCGGTGACGCAAAGAGTTCTTCACACAGGTTGAAGCAGAAACGTAAAGCATTTTGCACAGGATACGGGGTAATCCAATAGTCTTGTGTTATGAGCGCAGACCACGCCTTCAGTCTAGAGAAAAGAATTTTCAGCAGTGCTAGGGCCTCTTTCTTCATTCCTCTCGCGGTGCTAAACGCATCCATCCTATGCATAAGCCTCACAAACCTCTCCCACGTGATCTGTACCAGCAGCCCCTTCTTCCCGCACACCGCTACGTAAAGTGTGCTTCCTGTGGCACTCAGGATCGCTGTTAGCTCCTCGTCCTCCACCAGTCCCTTCCACGGGAGCAATTTCCGCAGCGCTGCATCAGAAAGGATATGGAATTTCCTAAACTGCCCCACGAACTCAGACAGGCTTTGTAGCAAAAGATCGCTGGACTCTGCTCCCCCTCGTGGTGCATCCCTAAGACTACAGTTCAGCTCAGCAAACTCTCCCCGCAGCTCAGTTGTCCGGAAGCAAACGTGTCCTCCCCTCCTTGGCAGGTCCGCTGGCAGTCTCGGGCACCTGCATTCCGTCACCTCCTCAGTACATAGCGCCACTTTGTTCAAATTCCTGAACAGGTCCACCACCTTTGACCTTGCAGTACGAACCACCTTCGATCGACTCTTGACGAAAGTCCGAGTCGCCCCCTCTGGGTACTTCCAGTCCGCGCACTTCAGGGCAAGCTCCAGCATCAAGGCTGACGGAACATTCACTGGCAGCTGTGCTCTGCAAATATATGACTTCCGCAGGCTAAAATCATGCACCTTCCGTGCAACCCCCACTAGTGCTGCGCGTGCCCTCAACAGGTCCTTCCCGTTCATCTCACCCGGCGCCGCCTGCCAGAGTCTCACCACTCGATTCAGCGTCAGTCTCGGGATTACCTTCCAGGTGCGTGGTCGCCTCACCAGTGCCTTCAGCATCTTTCGTGCCCACTCATCGTTGCTGGTGACCTCGATAGTAGTGAATCGCAGCTTCGCGCTCTCCCTCTTCAAGGCCGGGATCAGCTGTCGCAGGGTCCCTCGCAGTTCCTTCGTGCTACTGGAAAACTTCAGTCGCGACCTCCCATACTTCAGTTTCAGAACAGTCCAGTCTGTGTACGTCCAGTTTCCAGCCGTGTGGTCGACCTCCCACACGCCTTCTGCCCGTTCCTCACCCTTCCCCAGTTTCGCGAGTGCCCGGTCCAGTCCCCCTCCATTATACCCTGCTGACGTGGTGTGTCCGTACACCTGCGTCCCACGCGCTCTCCCCTCCGAACGTTCCCACATACTTCGTCGCCGTCGATGTCCTTCTCGATGTCGATACCGTTTTTCGCTTCGACTTCGCCGCCGCCTTTGTATGCCCACCGTGTTCAGGGTGTCCTCGCTTCGCTGAGTCCGTTTAATAATCACTTTTTCGTCAGCGTTGCAGTCACCCTTTGACCTGTAGGTCCTCAGAGGCAGCATAAAATAAGTATGTATGCCCCGCGTCCGCAGGCCGCCATACAGCTTCTTTCCTCCCCTGCTCCCGGTGTCCAGTGTCGTACGAACATGTTTTTTCATCCTGTCCACCGATCCCCTCCAAAACTTCCCAACGTATGTCCTCCTCGTCAGAGGCGACGCCAGCACATAGGTGCCATACTTCACCCTTCCTGAGAACCATTCCTGCATCTCCCCCACCTCCATTGAGTTCCACCAGGGCACGAACCTCTTCAGCCACCACCGCGGCTGCATCCCCACCCATACCATAAAAATCAACGACCCAAACATCGACAGCTTCACCATCTCATCCACCTCCCTCTTCCCCTCCGCACACTCAGCGACGACCTCCTCCAGCACTCCCATCACAAGGTATAGAAGGCCCTTTACTTGTGATAGTTTTCGTCGCTGGCTCCCCCCCTGCTATAAGCAGCGGACGTCCAGCAGCCCTGCATTATGTGCTTCTGCTGCTGCGACTAACAGCTCCACCTTTGTCATCTGTATGGCAGCTTCGGGATCCACACACTGGAACTGCACGAGCACCATCCTCAGCTTGTCCGTCGTTTTCTTCGTCTTGAAGATCTTGGACATCTCTGGTGCGGCCACCTTCTTTACTTTTGCCATTTCTGGACCTGCTGGTGGAACTGGTGGTTGCGTCTGTGTGCCTCTTCCCCCGCCTGGCGGCGCTGTTGACTGTGGTTGTGGTCCTGCGGGTCCTGCCGGGTTTCCAAACCCGCTTCCAGTTTGTGCCGCCTGCTGGAAGAACGCCTGTTTCTGAATCTCGAATAGCCTCTGTTGTTCCTCCAACTGAGACTGGAGATTCCGCGCTTGCGTTTTTGGCAGTGGGCTCGTGCCTGAGCTGCCCAGCCCTCCCCGTTCCGTCCCCACTGTCCCGCCTGCACTCCTGCTGGCCGCGTCCTTCATCTTTTCTACCAGCTCCACTCCCTGCCTCCGTCTGCTCCGCTGCCGTTCCTTCCGGGAGTCCCGATCCCCGCTGGTTTCACTGCTGTCATCTGTCTCCTCTGACTCGCTCTGCTCCCTCTCCTTTCTCGCCCTTTTCCGCTTTTTGTCCTTCTTTTCCTTCTTCCCCTTTCTCCCCTTCTTGCTCGTCTGCCCCCCCGTGTCTTCTACGAAGTGGACTGCTCGTTTGTCCGGTTTTGCCGCGGCCGCCGCCAGCGCTCCCCCCATTCTGGTGAGCGTGTCATCCCCAGTAGCCTGTTTCACTGCCTCTGCCACCCTCCGTTCATAGTCCACCACTCGCATTGCCTCAGCCGTCTCTGCCTGTGACTTCCGTAGCTGGTCGTTCAACGACAGGATCTGTTCTTGGAGCCCCTGGATCGAGGCTGCCATTCCTTCCATCTTTACTTGAGCTTGTTCGAAGTCTTTCTTGAACCTAGACTCGTACGGTTTTCCTGTCGCTGGGTTTATGTTTGGTCCTCTATAACCATCTTGGCTCGGTGGTGCAGGTGGAGTCTGGAGAGGCAGTGTATACTGTAATCCCCCCGAAGGTGCATTGGGGTGATACGCTGAAAAAGGCGCTGGCGAATATGCTCCGACCGCGTGTGCTGGCACTGCACTCCCCTGTGCAGTGTGCGGAGTAGAAGGGTTAAATTGTTGTTGTGGCGAGAAAAGATTGTGAGTTGCGAATCCTTGGTACAGCAGTGGATTCTGGCCTCCCATCGCCACTCCTGCCGCCATCCCAGCAGGTGTCATTGTCTCGGAGGCAGGCACACCCGCCGTCGTTGCTGGTTGGGGAATCGGTGTTTGTTGTCCAGCCATTGTTGTTGATTCTCTGGTCCGATCTGGTACCTCGTCTTGAGCCCCACTTGATCTGCATGAGTGTGTCAATATGTCAGGGAGGCGCACAACTAGTGTTTCATGTAGGCATACTATGCTATCATACAATCATGCTGGTAGCGTCGTATATAGTGTGATGCGTGCACGAATTGTGTACATGTACATGTGTGCTTAGGGCGCTTAGGGGGTAGCATCTTGGCACAGCCTCGCCGAGTCCCTGCATGCTAAATGGCTTCTCCACTGGGTGATGGTGGTGGGCAGACTTTGATTGGATTCATCATAGTGTATTGTGGTGTGTGTGTGTGTGCGTGTGTGATCCATGAACGG
>LGRX02026654.1:0-26877 GCA_001247695.2 Cymbomonas tetramitiformis | reverse complement strand
AATCGACGAGGTGTCCAAGCTGCCAACAAAGGTAGCCTTGGGCACCAACCGGGAGGAGGAGATAGAGAACATCGTCACCTCCTGGTGGGAGGACACACGGGACCTCCCACTCCCCGAGAACAGGCCGGAGGAGTTCTGTAAGCTGGGGCTCCCGGAAAGGGCCACAGACACCGAGGGGAACGAGGGGTACCAAATCCTCCGACACGTCCGACCGATCACGGGCTGTGACCTTGCCCCGGAGCAAACCAACAAGTATGGGCTCCCCCTGCAGGGATCCCCACAAATAAAAATCACGGACCTCCGAGAAACCCAAAGGTATACTCTCCTCTACCTGAGGTATCTGGCCGACGTCATCCGACGCGCGCTGGGTCTGGGTGAAGACGACAAAATATTTAACATAGAGCACACGCAGCTCTGGACAGACCGCGAAGGCAAGGTTGTGCAAATCGACCTTGCCTTCAGGAAGAGGCCTATGGCGTTATTCGTACTCTTCAACACGAACTTTCTGGTTCCTATGACCGTGGTCGACGACCCGTGGGTAGACATCGCGCCGCCACGGGTCATCCCGAGGGTGTATGTATGGTCTCCCTACAGACAGCCTACGGGGACGCTTCGATCAAGAACTGTCCAGGTGTCATCCCCCCAACTGAGGGGGGTGACGGTGGATCAAGCAGCCGTCATCCTGGGCAACCTCGTCACCCAGCGAGGCTGGGACGGCAGTGCAGCCATCGCCCGCATCCGAAAAGGAGCAAGGGACGAGACACCGGCGGACAATAACATCCGAGAGGTACTATTTCTGGTCTCGCACGACCAGTACCTGGCCGAGCTGCTCATCAAGGACAAGCTCCTTGACTTCGGCTTCCCCACTCGGAAGGGGCTGCTGCCATCAGCGGCTGACAAACAGGCACTCAGTTTGCGAGAAGTAGCTGTCATAGACTACAGCCAGCAGCTGTTTGTAGGACACCGCAAGAGGATAGTCAGTGCCATCACGCAGAAGCTGTCCGAGGTAGCAACCCAACACAAGCAACCGCCTTATGGCGAAGACGCCTACCTCGTCTTCGAGAAGCATCTCGGAACGCCGAGGTGGGCACCATCGGACAGCACGGTGGAGTCACTGCTTCAGTGGAAGAGGAACAGTAACGACACCGTGAACTTCTACGCAATCCTCACCGAATCGGCGTACGACCTGCTGGTGGCGGCTGGTAGTTCCATCACGGTGGACGTCCACCTCCAAGACGACAAGGACACCGGTGACAAGGTCTTCATCCCGGTGAAGGTGGAAGTGGGGCGCTGGAGCCTTATGGGTACAAAATCCAGAAACAAACAGGCAGCGACCCCCCACCACCAGCGCCAGGAAGGTACGACCGACGAGAAGAAGCTAAGGGCGACGAGCGAGGCGGCCATACACAACGTGCAGAGGACGACGGAGGAGTGCCTGCGGCAGGTACAACAAGCAACCGCCCAAGCCCCCCCGACGTCATCCACGACCCCTGAAACGAAGAGCCTCTTGTCCCACATCGGACACGAACTGGAACTACTTAACCAGAAGGCAGCGGCAGCGGCTGCCAGCACCGAGGCCATCGAGGCCGTGGCAGCCAAGAGGCACACCGACATCACCTCCGGGATCAGGAACTTCCACACCACCTACGAGAGCACCGGCCAGGCCATGGTGGACACACTGGTGAGTCTCACAAACCGCCTCACCAAGGCCCCCGAAGAGGACAAGCAGGAAGCCAGCTCGGAAGGGGGTCTGAAGAGGTGGACAGCAAAGGGCGCTGACACATCCTCCAAGGAGGAAGGCAGCACCCAGCCCTCACTGCGCGAGAAGCTCCAGTATGTGACCACGGACACACCCGAGGTCCGGAAGGCCAAGTACGACAAGTTTATGGCGGACCGTGCAGCAGAAAGTGGGGACACTCCCTACGGTGGAATCCCCTACAGGGGGGGACCTGCGCCCGGAGAGGGCCGACCAGGCAGGAGCACGGGCCTGGGAGTAAAGAAAAAGGCCATCGCCAAGATACCGAGAAAGCAGAACAAGCCAGCAGAGCCCCCAGCCAAGAGGGCCAGAGGGCAAGGGCCCCCAGCGGACATACCCACTGGGGTCCCAGCCTCTGGACAGCTAACCACGAGGAGGACCACCCGTCAATCTGCAAAGGTAACACTGACCACACCTTTACCTGCACCCCTGACACACGATCGGGGGGAGGCATACTCACTGTGCAAAGGGGGGCCTACTGAAACAGACATCTATGAGCAGCGGAGACACCCCGTAAGTGCAAACAAGAGACCGGACCCCCAACATAAGGTACCCACAATGAAACCCACACCTCTGTCTGAACTGGCGATCACTGCATCAAGGGGCACCCGAATACCAAGCAGGAACGGGGGGTGCCATCGAGCAGGGGGAAGACACACCACCGAGACCCTGGAGGAAGGGGAGACCATGCCAGCAAGCCATGCTGTCACAAGAAATACAGAAAACATAGACAGTAACAATCCTAGACTAGACAGCCTAGAAACTGTATTATTATTATTGAGCCACCCTATTCATACCATGCCCTGCCATGCCACTGAACTTCACAAAGGGCCTAGAACACGAGCCCACGATGCACAGCATAGCCACCCAGCATGGGGACTGGGCTCGGATCGGAACTCAATACACCCCTGTAGGGCACACCCTGCCCACCTCACAGTACATAATAAGGTGGGAGCACCAGAAGCCAAACTCTCACACCCCCGCTGCGACAACTGTAACAAGTTAACAAAGGAAAGCAACCGACATATAAGGCACACCAGGCACCCAGGCATGTCTAATATACTTAACTACAGCTACTACGCTGACCCCCATGCCCATAAATGTGCTACTATGCCTACCTCCGAGCACTGGCGAAATGGCCATACCATATTCAGCGAGAATGGCCACACCATATGCAGTTATAACGTCCCCAACGATAACCACGAAGATAAAAACACTAACATGAGCTTAAACCACTTTTCACACCACATAACTGTCAACCCCAGCAATAATGATATGAACCCTACAGTAACCCTAAGGGGAACAGCCACAAATGGCCACACAGCACCCGATGGGTGGGAAGGGTTGACGAAAAACTTTGTAGGATGGCTCAACAGAGCAAGGGAAAGCGATGTGCGAAACGTCAGGACCGACCGCCAACCTTCGACCACAAGCGAATTCCTAAAACTGCTCTACGTAAAAATGATAAATTTCGCAGAACATTCCGAAACCCCCCGAAATTTTGGCACACCAACGGGACGACATATACCAGAGGGGGCCCACCAAGAAAGAGATGTCAAGGGCGTTACAACAGGGGCTTTAGGGCAGTGTAACGCTGTAACGGATAACTCGACGGCAACACAAGCACAGTGGACGCAGCGAAAACGGGTGAGGGGGGGTAGAAACAAGCACCCCGACCAGAAACTATGCCAAACAAGCAGAGGCAAGCTACATGAGCCCCCACCCTGCAAACCAAAGGGCCCCCACCACAATATAAGCACCAACCCTACTGAAACCCTACCAAATAATGGTACAACCGACCCCACACAGGCCAGCAGAATGATAAGAACGCCGAAAAACTTTGGGAATGTGCTAAGAAGAGTGGGAGGCAGCCACACACAAAAAATGAGAGCAAACTGCCGACATTCGACCACAAGCGAATTCCCGAAATTGCTCTACGTAAAAACAACCTTTTTTGGAAAACACGCCCAAACGCCAAAAAATTTTTACACAACCACGAAAATACACATAAAAAACGGGGCCCACCCTGGGAAAAGTGCTAGGGGTGTTACAGAAAGGGATTTAGGGCAATGTAACGCTGTAACCATAAACTCACGAATGCGAGCAGCACCACACAACCGGAGAGCAACACGACATGGAGCAGAACCACACTACCCAAGGGGGGCACGACACGAAGCTACCAGGCCACTATGGAACGCTGCATTTGCCATAACCCCGATACTCGCTATACTGACAATTACACTAACAACAACTGGTCGCATGTGGGGAACACACAACACGAACAGCAACAACATAATGCGTAGCCGCAGAATACAAAGAAAACGGACCACAGCGAGGAATGCAGCGGCACGGTGGACACGGCCACCCCATGGCTACAAATTACTCAAGATGATTTACCGTAACGGTAAACCCTTCCTACTTAGAACAAGGAGACCGGAACACGCAGTAACCGCGATAAAGGAAGGCACCCCAACAAGAGGCAGACCACTAATGCGGGAGATTGAGCAAAGGATGAGGCGGCACACCCGATGCTGGAAAACAAACATGACGGGCGGGGGGAGTCAGAACCACACGGAATTGTACCCGTACAACACCACTACGAAGGGACTGTTCGAAAAGAAAGGCCGACTGAACATGTTCCAAATGCAACATGCCCACTCACTGTATGAAGATGACCCACTGCCCCCCCTGGTAATAGCCACAATGAGAGAAACACTGAAACCGGGTAACAACAGAGAACCACACACAACGAAGGCACTGCAGCTACTCGGGAACTCCCGGGGCTTCTGCATACCGGTTTGCGATGGCAAACACTGGAGGGCAGTGCTGGCCGGACCAGACAAAGGAAATGACAAACTGAAGTTCTGGATATATGACTCCTCGAATGGGAGAACCAATGCAACGTCACGCAACACCAAAAGGCTAACAGCGGAAATAACCAACTGGACGGAGCACCTGGCCGAGACACTCAACAAACAAGTAACAGTGGAATTGATGAATGTGGGCAACCAAAGCGCGCAGGACCAATACAGCTGCGGGGTATGGGTACTGATGGCCGCAGAAGCTTGGATGCACTACCAGAAAACATGCCCAGGGGGGCATTGGCCCACCCACTTCAACGAGGCAGTCAGCAAATGGGGGGCCACCGACAGAACGGCGATAACCGCCTATAGAAAGTCCATACAGCAGCCAGTAAAAGAGATGATAACCACTGCCGAGGGGCAAAGCCGGACGCAGGTGGAAAGCCAGCGAGCGGCAGAGACCCAGAGGCCTGCGGATGGCCTGAACACAAACCTAGAGGCCGGAAAACAGGCACCACAAACCCAGGAAAGGGGACGCAAAACTACTACGAAGCAACCAGGCCTATGGGAATGGCTACATAGATTAGCCCCCACAACACCCCCAGGTAATGACGGGCAGACACCTGAGGAGCAGCAAGCACAGGAAACCCACCTAAACGAAGAATGGGAGCAAACACAGGACGAACCAACAGCAAGATGGGAAAGATTTGTGGACACACGTCTGGAAACACCAGAGGCGTGCCAGGACTCCCGAGAATACCAAACCCCTCTCACAGAGCCAACAAAGACTGACATAGGAAAGGACCGTCTACACATGCTCACATGGAATGTGGCGGGACAAAGTGATGCCTGCCTTGACCTTGCCGAGGTCATTAACAAAAGAAGCCAAAACCAACAGAGTCTACAAGTAATTGTACTCACGGAAGTGAAACATGCACACGACAGTGTAATGAGAAGATTCAGAGACATGCAATACACTGCAATAGGCACCAAAACTGAGGTGCAGAAAGCAGAAGGCACGGCTGAACAGGCAATGAAAGGAGGAGTAGCAATACTCCTCGGCAACCCCTACAGCCACGCACACAACCACCATGTAGTCCCTGCGAGACACCTCGAGGGATACCTCCTACATGTGGTGCTGCACCTACCGGGAAAGGTGATGTACCATGTGCTAGGCATTTACAACCCACCAGGGGCAGAGGAGTGCAAAACCAGGGACAAAATACTCAAATACACAACCAACCTGCTCAGGAAAACTGCGGGAAAGGAGAACGAACATGTGGTCATAGGAGGAGACCTCAATGCGAGCAACACCAGCACAGGTAGAGGAATGACGAAAACTGACAAGCAATGGGCGAAACTTGCGGAGGAGCTAGACCTCCACAATGTAGGCCCGCCAGTCGATACCACACTTAACTGGGCGAAACACAGGAACATTGACAGATGGCTTGCACCGAGGAACAAGCAGGCGCAATATGAGATGGGGGACACCACACACCTCACCCGGCACCATACGAGTGACCACGAGATGGTAAGCCTAGCAACCCTCCAGTTGGACAGCATAGGCACCCACGAACCATATGTGGACCGCGACCCCCAACCAGGGCATGTAAAGCTGAACACGCCCCTGAACAAAACACACAGGGAAACACTCCAAGGCGTCCTCCTCAGGACACACGACTATGCCAGAACCGCTGAACTGAAACGCATAACAGAGATGGCCACACAGTGCAGGGAAGAGGACAACAGGCAAGTGGCACACGCCACCATAGACAGAGCAGGGGAAACAGTACTAAACATACTCACCGAGGCGAATAAATATGCGCTACAGGACGACGAACTGCCAACCACTATAGTTGGAGGCACCTCCAACCGAGTGGGAAAAGACCTGCTGATGAGCAAAAAGGACAGAAAGGAAAGGGACGCCGCAATACTCAAGATGCGGGAGGACAAGCAAACCAAACGACACCTACGAAACCCGCACACGGAACACTCAACCCTCAGAAGCCTGAAAGAGGGAGAAATGAAAGGCCCAACGGACAGGGACAATGCAGATGCAAAAGAGTGGGTGTCGTGGCTTACTGAGGAGGCCAAAAAAGAAAGGTCGGCAGCGCACAAGGTAGTAAAGCAGCACTGGCAACAAGCCAAGCAAAGACACAACAACAAAACAGTAAAGGAATACTGGAACAACCAAAAAAGATACCACAAAAGGATATATACCAAGGCACAAGAAACAGGCCATGCCCCCACGGCGAACATACAGGCTCTACAGGACAGAGAGGGCAGCCTGGCTGTAGGCCACGGGAACATTGCTAACGCACTAGCAGACCACATGGCCCACTCGGCACCATACAGGATGGAGCACCGAAGTCCACCCGACTCGAAACCTCCACCATGGGAAGACCCAGCTCACAGGGAGCGCCTCATAAAGTTGCCAAGACCAGACCCCAGTGGGCTGGACCTCACGATAAGTCGACAGGGCTACAGCAAAGCGGTACACACCCTAAACAACAACAAAGCACCAGGCCCCACCAGGACCCCAAACGAAATTCTTAAGTACATGCCAGAGGACTTCCATGATGCACTACATGCACTCATGCTGGAAATGTGGAACAGCAAACATGTCCCTCTCACCTGGAAAAAAGGGACATTCTGCTTCCACCACAAGAAAGGGGATGTCACCTTACAGCAAAATTACCGACCCATAGCCCTGCTCGAAGGGGTATTCAAGCTGTACACCTCACAGATAGCAAGCATGCTCTCCACGTTCTGCGAAACGCAAGGAATACTAGCCCAGGCTCAGGAAGGCTCAAGGGAAAAAAGGAACACGCTTCGACAACTCACCAGAGTAACCAACGCGATTGAGGATGCAAACGTCTCAGGACGAGAACTACATGGCCTGTATGTAGACTTCGAAAACGCGTACGGCTCAGTGGACCACGACAAACTACTCCAAACGATGCAGTACCTTGGAATTCCCGACGAACTCACACAAGTGGTGCGGGATGTCCTAGGTACACAAAGCCATGACACAATGTCCATGAACACCAGAGTAGGAGGGGAAACCTCACACAAAACTGTACAGGTGCAAAGAGGACTCCTCCAGGGAGACAGCATGAGTCCCCTCCTTTTCATAATATACCAGGAACCGTTTTTAAGATGGCTTGAAGTGGGAGAGCATGGGTACCAACACAAGTATGCAGCAGAACAAGAAAGGCTAGGCCCTCTCAGGACGACAGCAGGGGCGTTCGTCGACGACCTACTCATACTGTGCCCCACGATTCACCACATGAGAGCTCAGCTACACAAACTGCAGGCATTCTCACAGTGGAGCGAACTCCGAATTAACCTCACCAAGTCAGCCATAACCGGCATAAAAAATGGGGTCTCCATACCTGAACAACTCCACAAAGACCTCAAAATGCTAGGACTGGACGGCAAGCTAAGCCACTTCAAAGTACTCAAGCCAGACGACACGTACAAATACCTGGGAGTACTACTTGCATTCACAGGCAGGTGGGACAAGGAAAAGGAGGCCGCTAAGGAAGAGATGAACCACAGAATACAAGCTCTACTGCGCTCCCCTCTGACACCTGACCAAAAGGAATACTCCCTTCACTCCGCGATACTGGGGAAATTCAGATATGGATTGCACCTAGGGCTGTACACAGCGGGCGAAATAGACGAATTCAACAAAATAATAGGGGGGGCCACAAAAAAAATACAAGGCCTGCCCCGCAACGGAACGCCAAACATTTTCACCACACAGGAAAAGGAAAAGTACGGCTTGGGAATGGTGCCACTCCAGGCAGTCTACGCCCAGTCGATTTGGAGCGGACTACTGGAGGCCATGCACAGCGAAGAAGACAAGGGGACGGTACGGGGCCCGGCTTGGAGGCAAATAAACCTGAAGTCGAGACTCAGAATGTCCCATGTCAGCAGGTCCACTAGAGGACTGGTAGAATACCACAGCACCACACGCAGGAACTGTACAGACCTCGACAAACTCTGGGGGGGGCACCAAACAAAACACAACACGCTGAGGAAACTCAATGCCCTACTCAGATACAACATTACGCCCCAGGGGACGGAGGGGATGCTCAGACAACTCCAAACCCCAATACCAAAGATAATGGAACAGCTAGAAGGGGCGACCAGAAGGAAGTCCGACAAAGAAATGGAGGGAACAACAAGAAATACGAAAGCAGGCAAAATAATTGATGGAGACATCCCGACGCCTCCAGACTGGCAGGCAATGTGCACAGACCAAACTGCCAGGGTCACAATACCCAAGGACACGCCAACTGCGATAAATTTCACAACGTGCCTCAAACTTTTTGCACACTTCCCGGACCTGGCGCTCCTCACTACCCGAGATGGCCAACATGCGATTAGCCAGGTGAATGTCAGAGAACAATGCACAGATGCAACCCTCAGCACAGACCGCAGCGCCATAGCAAAAGGCCTGGCACACCTATACCCATACCTATGTGAAGCCCAACCGAGGGACATAGCGAAACCGGGGGACTTCTATGACAGTCCTACAAACAGACGACTGAAGCAGCAATACAGGAACATGCCCAGGGAGGGACCGCTGGACTCCCACGCAATACGAACTAACCTCCCACGCCTCGACTCGGAGCAGCTGAGAGCAAAAATGACGGAATGGGAGGCGAGGCTGGTCCCCAGGGAAGAGATTCACAGGCAACTCTCCCTGCACCCGCTTACAAGGATTAACGAAACGGAGAATACCGGCCCGACACCGGGGGAGGAAGAGGAAGAACCCCAGCCCCTCCACACACGCTCACAAACCAAATGGATAGATGAAATAGACCCCATGGCCGAAAAGCTTGAGACAGGCTTCGAGAAAGGCCGAACGATTGACAAGCCGAAAGAGATTGTGGCAATGAGGACCCTACTCGTTGACCCAACAGACCCACACTCCCTAGTGACGCAGTACAGAACCCAGTGGAGACACTCAGAGGGGGATGACTCCTACTCTTGGAGTACAAAGGAGACCATAACCGACTACCTGAAACTAGCCAAACGAAGGGGCCAAAGCGCGACCACCTTCCTAACCCTGAATAGAAGACTGCGAGCAAGGGGCTCCCAGGTGACCCACCCCACAGGCCTCAAAGAAATACTGGCCGGGAGGCCGCACCTGGGACAGGCCTGGCCCACACTACATGCAGAGAACCTAACACTGGACCCGACAGAAGCCAACCCAGAACAAGACATTGTGGACAACAGAGGGCACCACTGCCAGATACGACTGGAGGGGGAACTCGCCCACAGCTACCACAGGAATGGGAAATACATAGGCACCCTCACGAAAGAAAAGCTTCTCAGACTACACGAAAGGTACACCCAGGCAGTGGGTACCACACACCACCAAACCCCACACCAGAGTACACTACGCACCGAAATGTGGGAGGACCACAAAATACAGGTCTCCACGTTCGAGGAGGAAATAGGGCACCTCCTCATTAGGTACTCAAGCAAAGAAGAAAAGGAACAACGGAAAAAGAACCTGCAAAACCATTGGACATTCCCTGCCCAGATGCAAAGGGCACTACAACAGGCATTCGGAATTACCACCGAACTGTTCGCCTCACCCCTCAATGTCCACCACAACACCACAACATATTACGCCAAGTATGACAGAGACAAGGTGTTCGGGGCCAGAGGCTCGGCCTGGACAGCAAATTGGATGAAACTGGGAGCCTACCAATTCAACCCAGAATACACGCCACAGGACCTCAAAAAGGCACTGGACTTTGCCATAGCGGCCACCACCACACAAGAACCGGTGTTCGGGGTCGGGGTGTACCCGACATATGAGAAAACCCCGTACAGGAAGCTCTACAATGCACATGCGGGGCACCTAATACACGAACTATTAGAAATACCACAAGGCAAGTTCACATTTCTACCCCCTGACCACTGGATGGGTGCCACCCACCAACAAGCGAAACAGTGCAACTGGAACCTCCGAGTGCTGATAGTGGCCAACAAAGAAGGATGGCAAGCACACTGCGGGGACCCAGACACTGCCGCAGACTGTATAAGGAGGGCACTCACAACCTGCCCGCAAAGTAAGGTCCGCACCACCTCAGCTGTCAAACAGCCGATGAGGGAGGCAAACCTACACGATGCGAATGAACCAAACCAAGAAGCACGCACCCCCAGTGTAGACTGTGTGGTGGACACAAGACCATGGCAGCGATACGAACTCCCGGAAATTAAGACAAAGGACATGACGAATGCAATGGGAAGAATGTGCAGCACAGGGCCACATTTGAGGAACGACCTCTGCCCCCAGTGCTGCAACGTACAAGCGGAAGTGGAAACTTGGTGGGAGGACAGCCACCTCCACGTGGAAGAAGGACCAGCCAAATGGGAACTCCTCCCCGGAAGCAGAGGAGGCAAATGGAACATACACCCCCCCACAGTACAACAGGTGGTGGAAGCCAACACCTTACACACCAGGCTTACAAGACAGAATGACGCCCAAACGATGTGGGACAAAGTAGCGAGGTCAAAAGTTGTCAGATACCCCACTGACTTCTGGCCCGAACACGAACCGGGAGCCCAAGGAAGGAGATGGGAATTGACAAGAGACCAAACAGAGGACCCCAGGAACCAAGCCCCGAGGAACACACCAACCCAATTGACATACCCCTCCCCTCTAAGGGCACACAAGGCAACCTCGTACCTTTACACGGACGGGAGCAAAAGAGAAATAGAAACAGAAGAAGGAGGCAAAGAATGGGCCTCAGGAGCTGCAGTATGGGACCCCAGGACCGGGGAAGGGGAGGCCCACATGATTCGATGGGAAGGCGAAGACCAAGAGGTGAACAGAGCTGAACTTCTCGCCATACAAAAAGCGGTGACGCTCCCGCCACCACCAAGTGGCAACGGACTCACCATTTGCACGGACAGTGCCAACTCCATTAGACAGCTGGAGAGCATGAGAACGAAACCCCACAACATGGAACACCACCAGCAAAGAGACCTCCTGTATGCCATACTGGTCAACATTGAGGCATTAGTAGCAGCAGGACACACTGTCTCACTGCTAAAAGTCAAGGCACACACGGGAATTGTAGGGAACGAAAAAGCCGACGAGGCAGCCAAACAAGCCTGTACTACGGGAACCCTCACGGAAGCGTGGGATAATAACGAGACAATAAAAGTCAAACCCATGATACCAGACGAAGACTCGAACAGCAGAGAGCTAAAAGGAAAACTCGCGGTACAAAAGTACGTAACCACACTACTCCGTGAACGGCAAGCCCAAGAAAACAGTAGACTCTCAGCGAAAATGACCGACCTCCAGGGAGAACCCTCAACCTGGACCCACCAACTGAAAACTGAGCGCAGCTTCAGATGGGAGGCACACCATGACCAAGCGCAACAAACTGAAGAGGAACAAACGACAATACGGGACCCGGTACCCAACCAGCAGCAGCAAGCCAACCAGACCCGGGACGAAGAAGACAGGCAAATAAAAGCCATGATGGAACAAACGGAGGAAGAGGAGATGCTCCTTATGCGGGAGGTGCAGGAGCACCAAGAATACCAAGAAACAGAGGGCAAAGGGGACCCCACCCGAGGAGACGAACCCGAACCCGCAGGGACACCACCCCCACCCTCCGAAGGGGAGGAAATATTTGAGGAACTCAACGAGCTCGCGGAGAGACTAGAAGTGACCCAAGAGGTACAAAATGACGATGAAATTTTTGACATGCTAAATGAACTCATTGAGCAGCGGGAAAAGCCACAAGGGGAGCCGACAAAAGAAAGACAAGCTCACCATGACCGTGTCACAGAGGAGTCCAGAGTCCATGCAGTAATGGAGGACCCGATGCCCAGAACAAGATGGAAACAGCGAAAACACGATATGGCACACAGCAGAACGGAAAAAAGGAACGCCCCCTCGGTTCAGGAGGGCGGGACCACAGACAGCTGGCTGAACGAAACAATGAAGCACCTCAAAGGAGACACGCCACTACACAAAGTAGCGAACGGCTTCTGGAAAAGAGCCACATTTGCGGTACGAAAAACAATACTCAAATGCAGACTGAGAATACTGCCAGCACAAGACTATGAGACGGCGAAAAACTCAGCCGGAGGGAACGGGAAGTGCACCCTGGAAGGATGCGGACACAAAGGGGTGGACTACGCAAAGGGCTTCCTCATGAGGGTAGGGCATGCCCTAGGTGGATGCAACAACCCACAAATGCGAGGGATGTTCACGGACAGGGCAGATGCCCACGCAGATGAGCTAAAACACATACTTGACCACCATAGGAAAGGGGGATGCAAAGTACTCGCCTACACTGGAAAAAAGAGGGACCCAGGGATTAAGCCAAGGGTACTCCCAAATTACATACTCACCAGGGGGCAATGCAGACACGACGGGAAGGACAACCCAGGCAGAAACGATGGGCCCGACACAATACCGAGTTTTGTAGACATAGTCATGATAGAGGGTCTAGAAGACCTGGAGGACGGATGGGAATGCACACAACAGGAAGCACCAGCAAGGGTAAGAAACCTACACCTCATTGAAGTGGCCCACACCGATGACGAAAAATGGGGACCCAAACTCCTGGAAAAATACAAGAAATACGGACCGCTGCTACAATTGCTACGCAGGCACGGATTCCGTGCCAAACTTCATGTGTTTGCAGTGGGCAGAACAGGCACGGTGTACAAACACAACCAAGACATACTCGAGCAACTTGGACTCAACAGAAAAGAAGCCACACAGGCACTACAGAGAATACACGACCTGACAGTAAACTACGCACACAACACCTACCAGCTATACAGAAAGCTCAGACAAGGAAAACAAGAGGAGGAGAAAGACAAGAACCACCCAGTATAAATTGTCCCAACATGGCCGCCACTCGTGGCGGTCCGGCCCAGAGTAGGGCCGGGGAAATCAATTTACTCATACGCCCGACGGGCGTGGTTTTTTCTTTTTTCTTTTTTCTTTGACGTGTTTGGTAACCTTTTGGTACGTCTTAGGGACGTGTTTGGAGACCATGATACACGTCCCTTATGAGGGGTCATCATAACGCATCCCAAACACGTATTTGGGACGTGTTTGGAACATGTTTCGGCATCCCTTGGAAACAAGTCCCTTGAAACATGATGCACCAAACATATCTAATAGATCTGTACACATAATTATTACTAAGATACACAATTCATCATCCCTGCAGTGATATGCAAAACTTACAAGCACGCACGCAAAGCGTCAGTGTTACACATTTGTGCCGATGAGTTTTTTTCTGAGTGCAATACACAATTCAAATAGAAATAATTACCAAATCCCCTTCTCGCACTGCGGTGCTAATTCTACTATGATGATCTAGATGGCTGCAACTTTTGCTGCGGCGGCAAGCTTAAAAGCGAACTATTAAACTGATTGCCCCACACATTCTCCGAGACCCCAGTCTAAACACCTACATTACAAGTGCGGACCTACGCAAATCTGCACGCCGGCGGCGTTATTTTGCTCGAACGTCTGGCAAGATCCACGGAGAGCTCGATGCTTGCAGCTTCGAACGGCTCCAATCGGACGCGATTGCCCCCTCTTGGTTTTAGTTTCTCGACCATGAAGAAGTTTGAAAAGTACCTGAATATTGAAGAAAAATAGTAAGCGTAATCGATTGCTGAAATGCTGAACTGTTGACGAAAGTCGGAAGAGTGGGCGACGCACCGTAGAATGTTACAAGTTTCCATCTCCACGCACCTTTAACATCTTGCTACTGAACGTTGACCGGGCCTATCGCCCACAATTACAATTGAGCGAATATCCGCAAACCCCTTAAATAAATAGCAGATAAGCGGTAGAAAACAGCGGTACCAAAGGCAAAAAACCGAGTCGAGATCAGACGCGCCGGGCGTTTCAACTTTACGTATCATCATCATGCCGTGCGAGACGAAGCCTCCGATGTCTTCATCTTGCCAGATTGTCTCCAGCAAAACCTGCTACCAAACATCTGGTTTTATTACGCAACTTTGTAAAGTTGCGTAATAAAAGCAGGCTTTCGCACAATTACGTCAACAAATACGGTGCCAGCAGTAAAAGCGACACTGTCGGTCAACTTTCCTGCAACGAGATAGAGCCCGCAGAGTGAACGAAAGCAGCACTGCGTGTCACTGTAGTCCATGGATTTTTCCAACGGTCCGTGTCTTCAACTGTGTCACAACTGTGTCGCATCTTCGATCACACAATTTAAACTGCACCGTCGATCGTATACGGATGTTACCACTCGAGTATCCGGAAACGTCAATCTGTAAATCGGATTGAAACGATTAAACAAAATCGACGGCGAGTATGCATTCTGTGGAACGTTGCACGCCGAACCATGACGGACAGTGACTGAGACCCAAAGACAAGCCACGTCAGTATCAGGTCGCTCCTCAAACGTTTCTACGACAGGCTACGACGTTCCAAAGACGTGCCGAAGACGTGCCAAAGACGTACCGAAGACGTTCCAAACATGTCTAAACACCTTGACGCAGCAGTTTTTTTTTCTTATTTTTTGTATTTGTATTGTTTTTTTTTATGCAAAATACTCTGAAAAATTGTCCGCGAAGTTAAATTAGGAACGATACAGAGAAGATTAGCAGGTTCGATTTCAAAAGGGGTATTGCATATGTAATTTTCTGCACTGCATCGATGTAATTTTCTGCACTGCATCGCTGTAATTTTCTGCACTACTCAAGTTCATCAGAAGACGTCCAAAACACGTTTGCAACATCTTTAGGACGTCTTACGTAGGAAAACATCTACATGTTTGCAACATCTTTGGGACGTCTTAGGCGATGTATTTTTTTGGGACGCATCGGGATGATATATAAATGTGCATCTATATATAGACATTTCTTCCCAAAGTTCCACCTTTTATGTTTGGGTCATAATTAGGGACATGTTTTGGCAATTCAGGGGTCATCCTAACGCGTCCCTAACGGCCTAAAAAAGAGAGCGGTCATCCTAACCGGCGTCCCTAACGACGTGTTTTTGGCATCAAAAACATAAAAGGTGGAAGTTTTTGGAATCCTAAACACGTCCCAAAACAAAACATCGCCTAAGACGTCCCAAACATGTTGCAAACGTGCCTAAGACGTCCCAAAGATGTTGCAAACGTGTTTTGGACGTCTTCCTGTGTAACCTTCAGGGGTTTCCCCTTTTGTATTTGCAGAATGGCCCCCCCACGTGGCGCCGCTATCCAAATGGGTATGGTACCCAAAAAACAGGTCCAAAATCATGCCAAACGGACAATGCTTAATAAACGCCTTGCCGATGATGGTGCGTTTCTTATGAGAATCCTTGAAGCCATCTCCCAAATGTATTTAAAAGATATGCCAAACATGTTTTGTACATCTTTTTGTTGTCTTTTGGGTGCACAACGTGTTCAGTGGCGGTATTCTTGCTCACAGCTACGCAATGATCGAGAACATCTTCAGGGTCGAATTAGGGGGGAATTTGTACGTTCTTGTAAAAGGAAAGTGGTTCCCCGAGTTCAACAAAGTGACCAAGGAGAGGTTTGCCAAGTGCAACTCGAAGTACGGGCCGGACAACGTCGCGAAGCTCATGTACATCTACGCCCCGCAAGATCCGGCGACACCTTGGGACACCGTCGACCCGTTCATCTTGGCGACTCAGATCGAGCACCAAGTCGTCATCAAGAAACATCCTTACATGGAGACCGCGGTGATACTTGATCTTAAGGCCGACTTTTTCGAGTGCATCATCAAGGATGACGGTTCTAGGGAAGGGCTGAAACGAAAGGGTGGGAGACGAAAGCGATAGATAGATAGATAGATAGATAGATAGATAGATAGATAGATAGGAAGTAATACGCAATCAAGGTAGGGCAACATGGTGGTTGTATCGTGTGCATGCATGACTTTGCACGTCGATGATATGTTTGAACACGGACTGGTATATGTATGTGTATATACGATCTTGGTAAACTTTGAAATATGTCCTCAAAATCTCCAAAACATATATTCGGGCTTCACAGGGCCTTCCCAGTGGGGGGGTCCACAAACGTCCATGTGAGATGGTGTCCCAGTTATTGTTTACTCCTAAAAATATGTGCCAAACACGTCCGGAACATGTTGGAACCCAAACACGTTTTTGGCGTGTTTGGGAGTTTTCCACCTTAGGGACGTGTTAGGGACATGTTTGGCTTCCCAAACATGTTTGGCGTCCCTAACATGTCCCTAACATGTGCCTAACATGTATTTTGGGACGTGTTTGGGTGCTGTCAGAATGTAGGGACCTCACCCTCCGACACCTCCTTCCTGTTCCTTGTTCCGCAGTCACACCTCCGTACCCTGGCTGGCATCCTTGTTTACTGGGAGATCTTGCACGTGTACCCCTCTGGCTCTAAGGCCGTGTTCAGCTGTGGTCGTGAGCACACCTATGCCGGCCGGCCTTTGCGGTCCGCTGGCACCGAGGGAGGTGGTGACCGTGTGTTCATTGCCGGCACTCCATTTCCCATTGCCGTTATCTATCGAGATCGGCACTCCTCCATGAGATTCACCCCTGAGCGGTGGCTTCACGCGGCCTGTGCACATGCCCATGGCCGTCGTCTGGTGGTGCTTTTGGACCATGGTTTTGATCTGGGGCGGCCCGTCAGCAGGGCTCAGCTTCTTCTTCACGGTGCCTGTGCTGAGAACTGTGCCGCCTGTGCACGCATGCAAACGAAGCGGCCGCCTCCGAAGAAGCCTGACAAAAACCGGTATGACACGTACACCCCTGGCTCCACCTGGGCGGCTGACACCACCGGCCCGCATACACCTGTTGGATACGACGGCTCCCGGTACCGCTGGACCTTCGTCGAGTTCACGGCACGTTACACCCTGGTATACCGCTCAGCCCGTAAGTCCGATTACGTTTTCGTTCTTGGGATATTCGTGCATGACGTGCAGCAGATGGGGTTCACCGTGACTGGCCTAGAAAAAAAAAAACACACACCTCACGAAGCCGTCTGAGCGTGCCACCTAGTCCGAGCCGCGGACCCAAAAATAATTTTCAAAAATGCGATTTTGTTACTGACTGTGCTCGCAGGATGCACTAACGACAACACAGAGAACACACTAACGGCACAATGGCGGACGACACAACGGACACATGCAGATTTGGCCCACCCGCTCCCGCCCTGCTGTTTTGATGGCCGCTTCCAGCACCAAGTTAACGGTTTTTTGAACTCGCAGGGTGAAAACGGCACCCAGAGCGGCGACGAAACCCTCAACAACGCACAGCAGCACACCCAAAAACCCCTCCCTGAGAATCCCGATAAAATGCTCAACGCGCAGCTCCTGAAAAGAAAAGAAAAAGAAAAAGAAAAGAAAAGAAAAAGAAAAAGAAAAAAAGAAAAAACCACGCCCGTTGGGCGTATGAGTAAATTAATTTCCCCGGCCCTACTCTGGGCCGGACCGCCACAAGTGGCGGCCTTAATGGGACAATTTACACTGGGTGGTTCTCATCTCTTTTCTCCTCTTGCTTTTCTTGTCTGAGTCTTCTGTATAGCTGGTAGGTGCTGTGTGCATAGTTTACTGTCAGGTCGTGTATCCTTTGTAGTGCCTGTGTGGCCTCTTTTCTATTGAGTCCAAGTTGCTCGAGTATGTCTTGGTTGTGTTTGTACACCGTGCCTGTCCTGCCCACTGCAAAGACATGGAGTTTGGCACGGAATCCGTGTCTACGTAGCAATTGTAGCAGTGGTCCGTATTTTATGTATTTTTCCAGGAGCTTGGGTCCCCATTTTTCGTCGTCGGTGTGGGCCACCTCAATGAGGTGTAGGTTTTTGACTCTTGCTGGTGCTTCCTGTTGTGTGCATTCCCACCCGTCCTCCAGGTCTTCCAGGCCCTCTATCATGACTATGTCTACAAAGCTCGGTATGGTGTCGGGCCCATCGTTTCTGCCTGGGTTGTCCTTCCCGTCGTGTCTGCATTGCCCTCTGGTGAGTATGTAATTCGGGAGTACCCTTGGCTTAACCCCTGGGTCCCTCTTTTTTCCGGTGTAGGCGAGGACTTTGCACCCTCCTTTCCTATGGTGGTCAAGTATGTGTTTTAGTTCGTCTGCGTGGGCGTCCGCCCTATCCGAGAACATTCCTCGCATTTGTGGGTTGTTGCATCCACCTAGGGCGTGCCCTACTCTCATGAGGAAGCCCTTTGCGTAATCCACCCCTTTGTGTCCACATCCTTCCAGGGTGCACTTTCCGCTTCCTCCGGCTGAGTTTTTCGCCGTCTCATAGTCTTGTGCTGGCAGTATTCTCAGTCTGCATTTGAGTATTGTTTTTCGTGCCGCAAAGGTGGCTCGTTTCCAGAAGCCGTTCGCTATTTTGTGTAGTGGCTTGTCTCCCTTGAGGTGCCTCATTGTTTCGTTTAGCCAGTTTTCGGTGGCCTTGCCCTCTTGAACCGGGGGGACGTTCCTGTTTTTCGTTCGGTTGTGTGTCATGTCGTGCTTTCGTTGTTTCCATCTTGTTCTGGGCATCGGGTCCTCCATCATCGCATGGACTTTGGACTCCTCCGTGACCCGGTCATGGCGAGCTTGTCTTTCATTTGTCTGCTCCCCTTGAGGCGCTTCCCGCTGTTCAATGAGTTCATTGAGCATCCCAAAAATTTCCTCGTCATTGTGTCCCTCTTGGGTCACTTCAAGTCTCTCCGCGAGTTCGTTGAGTTCCTCAAATATTTCTTCCCCTTCAGAGGGTTGGGGTGGTGTCTCTGCGGGTTTGGGGCCGCTTCCTCGGGTGAGGTCCGTTCTGCCCTCTGTTTCCCAGTATTCTTGTTGCTCCTGCATTTCTTGCATAAAAAGCATCTCTTCTTCCTCCCTTTGTTCCATCATGGCCTTTATTTGCCTGTCTTCTTCGTCTTTGGTCTGGTCGGCTTGTTGCTGCTGGTTGGGTATCGGGTCCCGTATTGTCGCTTGTTCCTCTTCAGTTTGTTGCGCTTGGTCATGGTGCGCTTCCCACCTGAAAATGTGCTCTGTTTTCAGTTGGTGGGTCCAGGTTGTGGGTTCTCCCTGGAGCTCGGTCATTTTTGCTGAGAGTCTGCTGTTTCCTTGGGCTTGCCGTTCACGGAGTAGTGTAGTTACATATTTTTGTACCGCGAGCTTTCCTTTTAGCTCTCTGCTGCCCGAGTCCCCGTCCGGTACCATGGGTTTGACTTTTATTGTTTCGTCATTATCCCATGCTTCCGTGAGGGTCCCTGTAGTGCAGGCTTGCTTGGCTGCCTCGTCGGCTTTTTCGTTTCCCGCAATTCCCGTGTGTGCCTTGACTTTCAGTAGTGAGACAGTGTGCCCCGCTGCTACCAATGCCTCAATGTTGACCAGTATGGCATACAGGAGGTCCCTTTGCCGGTGGTGTTCCATGCTGTGGGGTTTCGTTCTCATGTTCTCCAGTTGTCTAATGGAATTGGCACTGTCCGTGCAAATGGTGAGTCCTTTGCCACTTGGTGGTGGCGGGAGCGTCACTGCTTTTTGTATGGCAAGAAGCTCGGCTCTGTTCACCTCTTGGTCCTCACCTTCCCATCGAATCATGTGGGCCTCCCCTTCTCCGGACCTGGGGTCCCATACCGCGGCTCCCGAGGCCCATTCTTTGCCTCCTTCTTCTGTTTCAATCTCTCTTTTGCTCCCGTCTGTGTATAGGTACGAGGTTGCCTCGTGTGCCCTTTGAGGGGGGGGGTATGTCAGTTGGGCTGGTGTGTCACTCGGGGCTCGGTTCCTGGGGTCCTCTGTTCGGTCTCTTGTCAGTTCCCATCTCCTTCCTTGGACCCCCGGTTCGTGTTCGGGCCAGAAGTCAGTGGGGTATCTGACAAATTTTGACCTCGCTACCTTGTCCCATACCGTTTGGGCGTCAGTCTGTCTTGTAAGCCTGGTGTGTAAAGTGTTGGCTTCCACCACCTGTTGTACGGTGGGGGGGTGTATGTCCCATTTACCTCCCCTGCTTCCGGGGAGGAGTTCCCATTTGGCTGGTCCTTCTTCCACATGGAGGTGGCTGTCCTCCCACCAGGTTTCAACTTCTGCCTGTACGTTGTAGCACTGGGGGCAGAGGTCGTTCCGTAAGTGTGGCCCTGTGTTGCACATTCTTCTCATTGCATTTGTCATGTCCTTTGTCTTAATTTCCGGGAGTTCGTATCGCTGCCATGGTCTTGTGTCCACCACACAGTCCACACTGGGGGTGCGTCCTTCTTGGTTTGGTTCGTTCGTGTCGTGCAGGTTCGCCTCCCTCATTGGCTGTCTGACGGCTGTGGTCGTGCGGACCTTGCTCTGCGGGCAAGTTGTGAGTGCCCTCCTTATGCAATCCGCGGCAGCATCTGGGTCCCCGCAGTGGGCCTGCCACCCCGCTTTGTTGGCAACAATCAGTACCCTGAGGTTCCAGTTGCACTGTTTCGCTTGCTGGTGGGTGGCACCCATCCAGTGGTCAGGGGGCAGAAATGTGAATTTGCCTTGTGGTATTTCAAGTAGTTCGTGTACTAGGTGCCCTGCGTGTGCGTTGTATAGTTTCCTGTATGGGGTTTTCTCATATGCCGGGTATACTCCGACCCCGAACACCGGGTCTTGTGTGGTGGTGGCCGCAATGGCAAAGTCCAGTGCCTTTTTGAGGTCCTGTGGCGTGTATTCTGGGTTGAACTGGTAGGCCCCCAATTTCATCCAGTTTGTCGTCCAGGCTGAGCCTCTGGCCCCGAACACCTTGTCTCTGTCATACTTGGCGTAGTACGTCGTGGTGTTGTGGTGAACATTGAGGGGTGAGGCAAATAGTTCAGTGGTAATTCCGAATGCCTGTTGTAGTGCCCTTTGCATCTGGGCAGGGAATGTCCAGTGGTTTTGTAAGTTCTTTTTTCGTTCCTCCTTTTCTTCTTTGCTTGAGTACCTAATGAGGAGGTGCCCTATTTCCTCCTCGAACGTGGAGACCTGTATCTTATGGTCCTCCCACATTTCAATGCGTAGTGTGCGTTGGTGTGGGGTTTGGTGGTCTGTGGTACCCACTGCCTGGGTGTACCTTTCGTGTAGCCTGAGAAGCTTTTCTTTCGTGAGGGTGCCTATGTACTTCCCATTTCTGTGGTAGCTGTGGGCGAGTTCCCCCTCCAGCCGTAGTTGGCAGTGGTGTTCTCTATTGTCCGCAATGTCCTGCTCTGGGTTGGTTTCTGTCGGGTCCAGGGTGAGGTTTCCTGCATGTAGTGTGGGCCAGGCCTGCCCCAGGTGCGGCCTTCCAGCCAATATTTCTCTGAGACCTGTGGGGTGAGTCACCTGGGAGCCCCTTGTTCGCAGTCTTCTTTTCAGGGTTGGGAAGGTGGTCGCGCTTTGGCCCCTTCGCTTGGCAAGTTTTAGGTAGTCAGTTATGGTTTCCCTTGTACTCCATGAGTAGGAGTCATCCCCCTCTGAGTGCCTCCACTGGGTTCTATACTGCGTTACCAGGGAGTGGGGGTCCGTTGGGTCAATGAGTAGGGTCCTCATTGCCACAATCTCCTTCGGCTTGTCTATCGTTTGGCCTTTCTCAAAGCAGCCTGCCTCCATTTTTTCGGCCATGGGGTCTATTTCATCTATCCACTTAGTTTGTGGGCGTGTGTGGAGGTCTTGTGGTTCCTCCTCCTCCTCCCCCTGTACTGGACCGGTAGTCTCCGTCTCGTTAATCCTTGTAAGCGGGTGCAGGGAGAGTTGCCTGTGAATCTCTTCTCTGGGGACCAACCTCGCCTCCCATTCCGTCATTTTAGCCCGTAGCTGTTCCGGGTTGAGGCGCGGGAGGTTGGTTCGCATTGTGTGGGGGTCCAGCGGTCCCTCACAGGGTATGCTCCTGTATTGCTGCTTCAGCCGCCGGTTTGTGCTGCTATCATAAAAGTCCCCCGGCTTCGCTATGTCTCTAGGCTGGGCTTCGCATAGGTATGGGTACAGGTGTGCCAGGCCTTTTGCTATGGCACTGCGGTCTGCTTTGAGGGCTGCATCTGTGCATTGTTCCCTGACGTTTGCCTGGCTAATCGCATGTTGGCCATCCCGGGTGGTAAGGAACACTAGGTCTGGGAAGTGTGTGAATAGTTTGAGGCACGTTGTGAAATTTATCGCAGTTGGCGTGTCCTTGGGTACTGTGAGCCTGGCAGTTTGGTCTGTGCACATCGCCTGCCAGTCTGGAGGTGCCGGTAGGTCCCCATCCATTATATTGCCTGCTTTCGTTTTCCTTGTTGTTCCTTCCATCTCTTTGTCGGACTTTCTTCTGGTCGCCCCTTTTAGCTGTTCCATTATCTTTGGTGCTGGGGTTTGGAGCTGTCTGAGCATCCCCTCTGTCCCCTGGGGCGTAATGTTGTATCTGAGTAGGGCATTGAGTTTTCTCAGTGTGTTGTGTTTTGTCTGGTGCCCCCCCCAGAGTTTGTCGAGGTCTGTGCAATTCATGCGTGCGGTGCAGTGGTATTCTACCAGTCCTCTGGTGGACCTGCTGACGTGGGACATTCTGAGTCTTGACTTTAGGTTTATTTGCCTCCACGCCGGGCCCCGTACTGCTCCTCTGTCCTCTTCGCTGTGCATGGCCTCCAGTAGTCCGCTCCAAATCGACTGGGCGTAGACTGCCTGGAGTGGCACCATGCCCAAGCCGAACTTTTCCTTTTCCTGTGTGGTGAAAATGTTTGGCGTTCCGTTGCGGGGCAGACCTTGTATGTTCTTTGTGGCCCCACCTATTATTTTGTTGAAGTCGTCTATTTCGCCCGCTGTGTAGAGCCCTAGGTGCAGTCCATACCTGAACTTCCCCAGTATTGCAGAGTGAAGGGAGTATTCTTTTTGGTCCGGCGTTAGTGGGGAGCGCAGTAGTGCTTGTATTCTGTGGTTCATCTCTTCCTTAGCAGCTGCTTTTTCCTTGTCCCACCTGCCTGTGAATGCCAGTAGTACTCCCAGGTATTTGTATGTGTCGTCTGGTTTGAGTATCTTGAAGTGGCTTAGCTTACCGTCCACTCCCACCATTTTGAGGTCCTTATGGAGTTGCTCGGGTATGGAAACCCCATTTTTTATGCCTGTTATGGCTGACTTGGTAAGGTTAATTTTGAGTTCACTCCATTGTGAGAATGCCTGCAGTTTGTGCAGCTGAGCTCGCATGTGGAAAATCGTGGGGCATAGTATGAGCAGGTCATCGACGAACGCCCCTGCTGTTGTCCTGAGGGGGCCCAGTCGTTCCTGTTCCGCTGCGTATTTGTGCTGGTATCCATGCTCCCCCACCTCTAGCCACCTTAACAACGGTTCCTGGTATATTATGAAAAGGAGGGGGCTCATGCTGTCTCCTTGGAGGAGTCCTCTTTGCACCTGCACCGTTTTGTGGGAGGTTTCCCCTCCTACCCTGGTGTTCATTGACATGGTGTCATGGCTTTGTGTACCCAGGACATCTCGCACCACCTGTGCGAGTTCGTCGGGTATTCCGAGGTATTGCATCGTGTGCAGTAGTTTGTTGTGGTCCACTGAGCCATACGCATTTTCGAAATCTACATACAGGCCATGCAGTTCTCGTCCCGAGACGTTTGCATCCTCTATCGCATTGGTTACTCTGGTGAGTTGTCGGAGTGTGTTCCTTTTTTCCCTTGAGCCTTCCTGCGCCTGGGCTAGTATTCCTTGCGTTTCGCAGAACGTGGAGAGCATGTTTGCTATCTGCGAGGTGTACAGCTTGAATACCCCCTCAAGTAGGGCTATGGGTCGGTAGTTTTGCTGCAGGGTGACGTCCCCTTTCTTGTGGTGGAAGCAGAATGTCCCTTTTTCCCAGGTGAGGGGCACGTGTTTGCTGTTCCACATTTCCAGCATGAGTGCGTGTAAGGCGTCGTGGAAGTCCTCTGGCATGTACTTGAGAACTTCGTTCGGGGTCCTGGTGGGGCCTGGTGCTTTGTTGTTGTTTAAGGTGTGTACCGCCTTGCTGTAGCCCTGTCTACTTATTGTGAGGTCCAGTCCCGTGGGGTCTGGTCTCGGTGCTTTTATGAGGCGTTCTCTATGGGCTGGGTCTTCCCATGGCGGGGGTTTCGGGTCGGGCAGGCTACGGTGCTCCATCTTGTATGGTGCTGAGTGAGCCATGTGGTCTGCTAGTGCGTTTGCAATGTTCCCGTGGCCTACAGCCAGGTTGCCCTCCCTGTCCTGCAGGGCCTGTATGTTCGCCGTGGGGGCATGGCCTGTTTCTTGCGCTTTGGCATATATCCTTTTGTGGTATCTTTTTTGGTTGTTCCAGTATTCTTTTACAGTTTTGTCATTGTGCCTTTGCTTGGCTCGTTTCCAGTGCTGTTTGACCACTTTGTGCGCTGTCGACCTTTCTTTTTTGGCCTCTTCAGTAAGCCACGACACCCATTCCTTTGCATCTGTATTGTCCCTGTCCGTTGGGCCCTTCATTTCTCCTTCCTTCAGGCTTTGGAGGGTTGAGTGTTCCGTGTGTGGGTTTCGTAGGTGTCGTTTGGTTTGCTTGTGCATTCGCATCTTGAGTATTGCAGCGTCCCTTTCTTTCCTGTCCTTTTTGCTCATTAGCAGGTCTTTTGCCTCTCGGTTGGAGGTGCCTCCAACTATTGCAGTTGGTAGCTCGTCGTCCTGCAGCGCACATTTGTTCGCCCAGGTGAGTATGCTCAGCACGGTTTCTCCTGCCCTGTCTATGGTGGCATGCGCTACCTGCCTGTTGCCCTCTTCCCTGCATTGGGTGGCTATCTCTGTTATGTGTTTCAGCTCGGCAGTTCTGGCATGGTCGTGTGTCCTGAGAAGGACGCTTTTGAGTGTTTCCCTGTGGGTTTTGTTCAGGGGCGTGTCCAGCTTCACGTGCCCTGGTTGGGGGTCGCGGTCCACGTACGGTTCGTGGGTGTCTATGCTGTCCAACCGAAGGGTTGCTAGGCTCACCATCTCGTGGTCACTCGCGTGGTGTTGAGTGAGGTGTGTGGTGCCCCCCGTCTCGTATTGCGCCCGTTTGTTCCTCGGTGCTAGCCATCTGTCAATGTTTCTGTTTTCCGCCCAGTTCAGTGTGGTATTGACTGGCGGGCCTACATTGTGGAGGTCCAACTCCTCCGCGAGTTTCGTCCATTGTTTGTCGGTTTTTGTCACCCTTTTACCTGTGCTGGTGTTGCTCGCATTGAGGTCTCCTCCTATAACTACATGCTCGTTTGCTTTTTCCGCGGTTTTCCGGAGCAAGTTGGTTGTGTACTTGAGTATTTTGTCCCTGGTTTTCCACTCGTCTGCCCCTGGCGGGTTGTAAATGCCTAGCACGTGGTACATTACTCCTCCGGGCAAGTGCAGTACAACATGTAGGAGGTACCCCTCGAGGTGCCTCGCAGGGACAACGTGGTGGTTGTGTGCGTGGCTGTAGGGGTTGCCGAGGAGTATTGCTACTCCTCCTTTCACTGCTTGTTCTGCAGTGCTCTCTGCCTTTTGCACCTCGGTTTTGGTGCCTATCGCGGTGTATTGCATGTCTCTGAATCTCCTCATCACACTGTCGTGTGCGTGCTTCACTTCCGTGAGCACAATTACTTGTAGACTCTGTTGGTTTTGGTGTCTTTTCCTAACGACTTCGGCCAGGTCGAGGCAGGCATCACTTTGTCCTGCTACATTCCATGTGAGCATGTGTAGGCGGTCTTCCCCTATGTCCGTCTTTATTGGTTCTGTGAGGGGGGGCTGGTATTCTTGGGAGTCCTGACTTGCCTCTGGTGCTTCCAGTTGTGTGTCTTCGAACTTCTCCCATTGTGCTGTCGGTTCGTCCCTCACTTCCCCCTCCCCTTCGTTTGGGTGGGTTTCCGGTGCCCGCTGTTCCCCAAATGTATGCCCGTCGTCACTTGGCGGTGTCGTGGGGGCTAATCTATGGAGCCATCTCCATAGGCCCGGTTGCTTCGTAGCACTTTTGCGTCCCCCCTCTTGGGTTTGCGGTGCCTGTCCCCCGACCTCCGGGTTTGTGTTCGGGCCATCATTGGGCCTCTGGGTTTCTGTTGCTTGTTGGCTGTCCACCTGCGTCCGCCTTTGTCCCTCGGCAGTAGTCATCCTCTCCTTTACTGGTTGTTGTATGGATTTTCTGTAGGCATCTACCGCCGCTCTGTTAGTGGTTCCCCATTTGCTGACCGCCTCGTTGAAGTGGGTGGGCCAGTGTCCCCCTGGGCATGCTTTTTGGTAGTGCATCCACGCCTTGGTGGCCATCAGGACCCACACCCCACAGCTGTAATGGTCGTGTGCACTTTGGTTGCCTACATTCATCAGTTCCACTGTCACTGTTTTGCCGAGCGCCTTGGTCAGGTGTTCTGCCCAGTTGGTTAATTCCGCCGTTAGCCTTTTGGTGTTGCGTAGAGTTGCGTTGGTTCTCCCATTCGAGGAGT
>LGRX02026653.1:0-49408 GCA_001247695.2 Cymbomonas tetramitiformis | reverse complement strand
GACTATGTCTACAAAGCTCGGTATGGTGTCGGGCCCATCGTTTCTGCCTGGGTTGTCCTTCCCGTCGTGTCTGCATTGCCCTCTGGTGAGTATGTAATTCGGGAGTACCCTTGGCTTAACCCCCGGGTCCCTCTTTTTTCCGGTGTAGGCGAGGACTTTGCACCCTCCTTTCCTATGGTGGTCAAGTATGTGTTTTAGTTCGTCTGCGTGGGCGTCCGCCCTATCCGAGAACATTCCTCGCATTTGTGGGTTGTTGCATCCACCTAGGGCGTGCCCTACTCTCATGAGGAAGCCCTTTGCGTAATCCACCCCTTTGTGTCCACATCCTTCCAGGGTGCACTTTCCGCTTCCTCCGGCTGAGTTTTTCGCCGTCTCATAGTCTTGTGCTGGCAGTATTCTCAGTCTGCATTTGAGTATTGTTTTTCGTGCCGCAAAGGTGGCTCGTTTCCAGAAGCCGTTCGCTATTTTGTGTAGTGGCTTGTCTCCCTTGAGGTGCCTCATTGTTTCGTTTAGCCAGTTTTCGGTGGCCTTGCCCTCTTGAACCGGGGGGACGTTCCTGTTTTTCGTTCGGTTGTGTGTCATGTCGTGCTTTCGTTGTTTCCATCTTGTTCTGGGCATCGGGTCCTCCATCATCGCATGGACTTTGGACTCCTCCGTGACCCGGTCATGGCGAGCGTGTCTTTCATTTGTCTGCTCCCCTTGAGGCGCTTCCCGCTGTTCAATGAGTTCATTGAGCATCCCAAAAATTTCCTCGTCATTGTGTTCCTCTTGGGTCACTTCAAGTCTCTCCGCGAGTTCGTTGAGTTCCTCAAATATTTCTTCCCCTTCAGAGGGTTGGGGTGGTGTCTCTGCGGGTTTGGGGCCGCTTCCTCGGGTGAGGTCCGTTCTGCCCTCTGTTTCCCAGTATTCTTGTTGCTCCTGCATTTCTTGCATAAGAAGCATCTCTTCTTCCTCCCTTTGTTCCATCATGGCCTTTATTTGCCTGTCTTCTTCGTCTCGGGTCTGGTCGGCTTGTTGCTGCTGGTTGGGTATCGGGTCCCGTATTGTCGCTTGTTCCTCTTCAGTTTGTTGCGCTTGGTCATGGTGCGCTTCCCACCTGAAAATGTGCTCTGTTTTCAGTTGGTGGGTCCAGGTTGTGGGTTCTCCCTGGAGCTCGGTCATTTTTGCTGAGAGTCTGCTGTTTCCTTGGGCTTGCCGTTCACGGAGTAGTGTAGTTACATATTTTTGTACCGCGAGCTTTCCTTTTAGCTCTCTGCTGCCCGAGTCCCCGTCCGGTACCATGGGTTTGACTTTTATTGTTTCGTCATTATCCCATGCTTCCGTGAGGGTCCCTGTAGTGCAGGCTTGCTTGGCTGCCTCGTCGGCTTTTTCGTTTCCCGCAATTCCCGTGTGTGCCTTGACTTTCAGTAGTGAGACAGTGTGCCCCGCTGCTACCAATGCCTCAATGTTGACCAGTATGGCATACAGGAGGTCCCTTTGCCGGTGGTGTTCCATGCTGTGGGGTTTCGTTCTCATGTTCTCCAGTTGTCTAATGGAATTGGCACTGTCCGTGCAAATGGTGAGTCCTTTGCCACTTGGTGGTGGCGGGAGCGTCACTGCTTTTTGTATGGCGAGAAGCTCGGCTCTGTTCACCTCTTGGTCCTCACCTTCCCATCGAATCATGTGGGCCTCCCCTTCTCCGGACCTGGGGTCCCATACCGCGGCTCCTGAGGCCCATTCTTTGCCTCCTTCTTCTGTTTCTATCTCTCTTTTGCTCCCGTCTGTGTATAGGTACGAGGTTGCCTCGTGTGCCCTTTGAGGGGGGGGTATGTCAGTTGGGCTGGTGTGTCACTCGGGGCTCGGTTCCTGGGGTCCTCTGTTCGGTCTCTTGTCAGTTCCCATCTCCTTCCTTGGACCCCCGGTTCGTGTTCGGGCCAGAAGTCAGTGGGGTATCTGACAATTTTTGACCTCGCTACCTTGTCCCATACCGTTTGGGCGGCAGTCTGTCTTGTAAGCCTGGTGTGTAAAGTGTTGGCTTCCACCACCTGTTGTACGGTGGGGGGGTGTATGTCCCATTTACCTCCCCTGCTTCCGGGGAGGAGTTCCCATTTGGCTGGTCCTTCTTCCACATGGAGGTGGCTGTCCTCCCACCAGGTTTCAACTTCTGCCTGTACGTTGTAGCACTGGGGGCAGAGGTCGTTCCGTAAGTGTGGCCCTGTGTTGCACATTCTTCCCATTGCATTTGTCATGTCCTTTGTCTTAATTTCCGGGAGTTCGTATCGCTGCCATGGTCTTGTGTCCACCACACAGTCCACACTGGGGGTGCGTCCTTCTTGGTTTGGTTCGTTCGTGTCGTGCAGGTTCGCCTCCCTCATTGGCTGTCTGACGGCTGTGGTCGTGCGGACCTTGCTCTGCGGGCAAGTTGTGAGTGCCCTCCTTATGCAATCCGCGGCAGCATCTGGGTCCCCGCAGTGGGCCTGCCACCCCGCTTTGTTGGCAACAATCAGTACCCTGAGGTTCCAGTTGCACTGTTTCGCTTGCTGGTGGGTGGCACCCATCCAGTGGTCAGGGGGCAGAAATGTGAATTTGCCTTGTGGTATTTCAAGTAGTTCGTGTACTAGGTGCCCTGCGTGTGCGTTGTATAGTTTCCTGTATGGGGTTTTCTCATATGCCGGGTATACTCCGACCCGAACACCGGGTCTTGTGTGGTGGTGGCCGCAATGGCAAAGTCCAGTGCCTTTTTGAGGTCCTGTGGCGTGTATTCTGGGTTGAACTGGTAGGCCCCCAATTTCATCCAGTTTGTCGTCCAGGCTGAGCCTCTGGCCCCGAACACCTTGTCTCTGTCATACTTGGCGTAGTACGTCGTGGTGTTGTGGTGAACATTGAGGGGTGAGGCAAATAGTTCAGTGGTAATTCCGAATGCCTGTTGTAGTGCCCTTTGCATCTGGGCAGGGAATGTCCAGTGGTTTTGTAAGTTCTTTTTTCGTTCCTCCTTTTCTTCTTTGCTTGAGTACCTAATGAGGAGGTGCCCTATTTCCTCCTCGAACGTGGAGACCTGTATCTTATGGTCCTCCCACATTTCAATGCGTAGTGTGCGTTGGTGTGGGGTTTGGTGGTCGGTGGTACCCACTGCCTGGGTGTACCTTTCGTGTAGCCTGAGAAGCTTTTCTTTCGTGAGGGTGCCTATGTACTTCCCATTTCTGTGGTAGCTGTGGGCGAGTTCCCCCTCCAGCCGTAGTTGGCAGTGGTGTTCTCTATTGTCCGCAATGTCCTGCTCTGGGTTGGTTTCTGTCGGGTCCAGGGTGAGGTTTCCTGCATGTAGTGTGGGCCAGGCCTGCCCCAGGTGCGGCCTTCCAGCCAATATTTCTCTGAGACCTGTGGGGTGAGTCACCTGGGAGCCCCTTGTTCGCAGTCTTCTTTTCAGGGTTGGGAAGGTGGTCGCGCTTTGGCCCCTTCGCTTGGCAAGTTTTAGGTAGTCAGTTATGGTTTCCCTTGTACTCCATGAGTAGGAGTCATCCCCCTCTGAGTGCCTCCACTGGGTTCTATACTGCGTTACCAGGGAGTGGGGGTCCGTTGGGTCAATGAGTAGGGTCCTCATTGCCACAATCTCCTTCGGCTTGTCTATCGTTTGGCCTTTCTCAAAGCAGCCTGCCTCCATTTTTTCGGCCATGGGGTCTATTTCATCTATCCACTTAGTTTGTGGGCGTGTGTGGAGGTCTTGTGGTTCCTCCTCCTCCTCCCCCTGTACTGGACCGGTAGTCTCCGTCTCGTTAATCCTTGTAAGCGGGTGCAGGGAGAGTTGCCTGTGAATCTCTTCTCTGGGGACCAGCCTCGCCTCCCATTCCGTCATTTTAGCCCGTAGCTGTTCCGGGTTGAGGCGCGGGAGGTTGGTTCGCATTGTGTGGGGGTCCAGCGGTCCCTCACAGGGTATGCTCCTGTATTGTTGCTTCAGCCGCCGGTTTGTGCTGCTATCATAAAAGTCCCCCGGCTTCGCTATGTCTCTAGGCTGGGCTTCGCATAGGTATGGGTACAGGTGTGCCAGGCCTTTTGCTATGGCACTGCGGTCTGCTTTGAGGGCTGCATCTGTGCATTGTTCCCTGACGTTTGCCTGGCTAATCGCATGTTGGCCATCCCGGGCGGTAAGGAACACTAGGTCTGGGAAGTGTGTGAATAGTTTGAGGCACGTTGTGAAATTTATCGCAGTTGGCGTGTCCTTGGGTACTGTGAGCCTGGCAGTTTGGTCTGTGCACATCGCCTGCCAGTCTGGAGGTGCCGGTAGGTCCCCATCCATTATATTGCCTGCTTTCGTTTTCCTTGTTGTTCCTTCCATCTCTTTGTCGGACTTTCTTCTGGTCGCCCCTTTTAGCTGTTCCATTATCTTTGGTGCTGGGGTTTGGAGCTGTCTGAGCATCCCCTCTGTCCCCTGGGGCGTAATGTTGTATCTGAGTAGGGCATTGAGTTTTCTCAGTGTGTTGTGTTTTGTCTGGTGCCCCCCCCAGAGTTTGTCGAGGTCTGTGCAATTCATGCGTGCGGTGCAGTGGTATTCTACCAGTCCTCTGGTGGACCTGCTGACGTGGGACATTCTGAGTCTTGACTTTAGGTTTATTTGCCTCCACGCCGGGCCCCGTACTGCTCCTCTGTCCTCTTCGCTGTGCATGGCCTCCAGTAGTCCGCTCCAAATCGACTGGGCGTAGACTGCCTGGAGTGGCACCATGCCCAAGCCGAATCTTTCCTTTTCCTGTGTGGTGAAAATGTTTGGCGTTCCGTTGCGGGGCAGACCTTGTATGTTCTTTGTGGCCCCACCTATTATTTTGTTGAAGTCGTCTATTTCGCCCGCTGTGTAGAGCCCTAGGTGCAGTCCATACCTGAACTTCCCCAGTATTGCAGAGTGAAGGGAGTATTCTTTTTGGTCCGGCGTTAGTGGGGAGCGCAGTAGTGCTTGTATTCTGTGGTTCATCTCTTCCTTAGCAGCTGCTTTCTCCTTGTCCCACCTGCCTGTGAATGCCAGTAGTACTCCCAGGTATTTGTATGTGTCGTCTGGTTTGAGTATCTTGAAGTGGCTTAGCTTACCGTCCACTCCCACCATTTTGAGGTCCTTATGGAGTTGCTCGGGTATGGAAACCCCATTTTTTATGCCTGTTATGGCTGACTTGGTAAGGTTAATTTTGAGTTCACTCCATTGTGAGAATGCCTGCAGTTTGTGCAGCTGAGCTCGCATGTGGAAAATCGTGGGGCATAGTATGAGCAGGTCATCGACGAACGCCCCTGCTGTTGTCCTGAGGGGGCCCAGTCTTTCCTGTTCCGCTGCGTATTTGTGCTGGTATCCATGCTCCCCCACCTCTAGCCACCTTAACAACGGTTCCTGGTATATTATGAAAAGGAGGGGGCTCATGCTGTCTCCTTGGAGGAGTCCTCTTTGCACCTGCACCGTTTTGTGAGAGGTTTCCCCTCCTACCCTGGTGTTCATTGACATGGTGTCATGGCTTTGTGTACCCAGGACATCTCGCACCACCTGTGTGAGTTCGTCGGGTATTCCGAGGTATTGCATCGTGTGCAGTAGTTTGTTGTGGTCCACTGAGCCATACGCATTTTCGAAATCTACATACAGGCCATGCAGTTCTCGTCCCGAGACGTTTGCATCCTCTATCGCATTGGTTACTCTGGTGAGTTGTCGGAGTGTGTTCCTTTTTTCCCTTGAGCCTTCCTGCGCCTGGGCTAGTATTCCTTGCGTTTCGCAGAACGTGGAGAGCATGTTTGCTATCTGCGAGGTGTACAGCTTGAATACCCCCTCAAGTAGGGCTATGGGTCGGTAGTTTTGCTGCAGGGTGACGTCCCCTTTCTTGTGGTGGAAGCAGAATGTCCCTTTTTCCCAGGTGAGGGGCACGTGTTTGCTGTTCCACATTTCCAGCATGAGTGCGTGTAAGGCGTCGTGGAAGTCCTCTGGCATGTACTTGAGAACTTCGTTCGGGGTCCTGGTGGGGCCTGGTGCTTTGTTGTTGTTTAAGGTGTGTACCGCCTTGCTGTAGCCCTGTCTACTTATTGTGAGGTCCAGTCCCGTGGGGTCTGGTCTCGGTGCTTTTATGAGGCGTTCTCTATGGGCTGGGTCTTCCCATGGCGGGGGTTTCGGGTCGGGCAGGCTACGGTGCTCCATCTTGTATGGTGCTGAGTGAGCCATGTGGTCTGCTAGTGCGTTTGCAATGTTCCCGTGGCCTACAGCCAGGTTGCCCTCCCTGTCCTGCAGGGCCTGTATGTTCGCCGTGGGGGCATGGCCTGTTTCTTGCGCTTTGGCATATATCCTTTTGTGGTATCTTTTTTGGTTGTTCCAGTATTCTTTTACAGTTTTGTCATTGTGCCTTTGCTTGGCTCGTTTCCAGTGCTGTTTGACCACTTTGTGCGCTGTCGACCTTTCTTTTTTGGCCTCTTCAGTAAGCCACGACACCCATTCCTTTGCATCTGTATTGTCCCTGTCCGTTGGGCCCTTCATTTCTCCTTCCTTCAGGCTTTGGAGGGTTGAGTGTTCCGTGTGTGGGTTTCGTAGGTGTCGTTTGGTTTGCTTGTGCATTCGCATCTTGAGTATTGCAGCGTCCCTTTCTTTCCTGTCCTTTTTGCTCATTAGCAGGTCTTTTGCCTCTCGGTTGGAGGTGCCTCCAACTATTGCAGTTGGTAGCTCGTCGTCCTGCAGCGCACATTTGTTCGCCCTGGTGAGTATGCTCAGCACGGTTTCTCCTGCCCTGTCTATGGTGGCATGCGCTACCTGCCTGTTGCCCTCTTCCCTGCATTGGGTGGCTATCTCTGTTATGTGTTTCAGCTCGGCAGTTCTGGCATGGTCGTGTGTCCTGAGAAGGACGCTTTTGAGTGTTTCCCTGTGGGTTTTGTTCAGGGGCGTGTCCAGCTTCACGTGCCCTGGTTGGGGGTCGCGGTCCACGTACGGTTCGTGGGTGTCTATGCTGTCCAACCGAAGGGTTGCTAGGCTCACCATCTCGTGGTCACTCGCGTGGTGTTGAGTGAGGTGTGTGGTGCCCCCCGTCTCGTATTGCGCCCGTTTGTTCCTCGGTGCTAGCCATCTGTCAATGTTTCTGTTTTCCGCCCAGTTCAGTGTGGTATTGACTGGCGGGCCTACATTGTGGAGGTCCAGCTCCTCCGCGAGTTTCGTCCATTGTTTGTCGGTTTTTGTCACCCTTTTACCTGTGCTGGTGTTGCTCGCATTGAGGTCTCCTCCTATAACTACATGCTCGTTTGCTTTTTCCGCGGTTTTCCGGAGCAAGTTGGTTGTGTACTTGAGTATTTTGTCCCTGGTTTTCCACTCGTCTGCCCCTGGCGGGTTGTAAATGCCTAGCACGTGGTACATTACTCCTCCGGGCAAGTGCAGTACAACATGTAGGAGGTACCCCTCGAGGTGCCTCGCAGGGACAACGTGGTGGTTGTGTGCGTGGCTGTAGGGGTTGCCGAGGAGTATTGCTACTCCTCCTTTCACTGCTTGTTCTGCAGTGCTCTCTGCCTTTTGCACCTCGGTTTTGGTGCCTATCGCGGTGTATTGCATGTCTCTGAATCTCCTCATCACACTGTCGTGTGCGTGCTTCACTTCCGTGAGCACAATTACTTGTAGACTCTGTTGGTTTTGGTGTCTTTTCCTAACGACTTCGGCCAGGTCGAGGCAGGCATCACTTTGTCCTGCTACATTCCATGTGAGCATGTGTAGGCGGTCTTCCCCTATGTCCGTCTTTATTGGTTCTGTGAGGGGGGGCTGGTATTCTTGGGAGTCCTGACTTGCCTCTGGTGCTTCCAGTTGTGTGTCTTCGAACTTCTCCCATTGTGCTGTCGGTTCGTCCCTCACTTCCCCCTCCCCTTCGTTTGGGTGGGTTTCCGGTGCCCGCTGTTCCCCAAATGTATGCCCGTCGTCACTTGGCGGTGTCGTGGGGGCTAATCTATGGAGCCATCTCCATAGGCCCGGTTGCTTCGTAGCACTTTTGCGTCCCCCCTCTTGGGTTTGCGGTGCCTGTCCCCCGACCTCCGGGTTTGTGTTCGGGCCATCATTGGGCCTCTGGGTTTCTGTTGCTTGTTGGCTGTCCACCTGCGTCCGCCTTTGTCCCTCGGCAGTAGTCATCCTCTCCTTTACTGGTTGTTGTATGGATTTTCTGTAGGCATCTACCGCCGCTCTGTTAGTGGTTCCCCATTTGCTGACCGCCTCGTTGAAGTGGGTGGGCCAGTGTCCCCCTGGGCATGCTTTTTGGTAGTGCATCCACGCCTTGGTGGCCATCAGGACCCACACCCCACAGCTGTAATGGTCCTGTGCACTTTGGTTGCCTACATTCATCAGTTCCACTGTCACTGTTTTGCCGAGCGCCTTGGTCAGGTGTTCTGCCCAGTTGGTTAATTCCGCCGTTAGCCTTTTGGTGTTGCGTAGAGTTGCGTTGGTTCTCCCATTCGAGGAGTCATATATCCAGAGCTTAAGTTTGTCGTTTCCTTTGTCTGGTCCGGCCAGCACCACCCTCCAGTGTTTGCCGTCGCACACCGGTATGCAGAAGCTCCGGGAGTTCCCGAGCAGCTGTAATGCCTTCGTGGTGTGTGGCACATTGTTGTTTTCCGGTTTAAGTGTTTCTCTCATTGTGGCTACCACCAGGGGGGGCATTGGGTTATCCTCATATAGTGAGTGGGCATGTTGCATTTGGAACATGTTTAGTCGGCCCTTCCTCTCAAATAGTCCTTTCGTGGTGGTGTTGTATGGGTACATTCCCGTGTGGTCCTGGCTTCCTCCGCCCGTCATGTTTATTTTCCAGCAGCGGGTGCGCTGCCTCATCCTTTGCTCAACCTTCCGCATCAGCGGCCTGCCTTTCGTTGGGGTGCCTTCTTTTATCGCAGTTACTGCGTATTCTGGCTTCCTTGTTCTAATGAACATGGGTTTACCGTTACGGTAAATTATTCTGAGTAACTTGTAGCCGTGGGGTGGCTGTGTCCACCGTTTTGCTGCATTCTTCGCTATGGTCCGCTTTCTCCTAGTTCTGCGGCCACGCGTTATGTTGTTGCGTTTAGTGTTGTTTGTTCCCCTTGTGCGACCAGGTGTTTTCCCTCTTGGTATTAGTGTAATTATCAGCATAGTGAGTATTGGGGTTATGGCGAGTGCAGCATTCTGCAATGGCCTGGTAATGTCGCATTGTGCCCATCGTGAGTGGTGTAGTTCAGTTTGCACTGGTGTTGGGTTTATGGTTACAGCGTTACATTGCCCTAAACCATCTGCTATAACGCCCCTAATATTCCGGGGGTCACTTCCTTCGTTTAGCGTTACACCGTTACAGGTTGGTGTTTCGGGTCCCCGGCTCTTTTCCTGTATCCCGCTGTTGTTTTCCAAGGTTTGTCTGACCCTTCGGAATGTTATGTGAAAAGTTTGGGGCAATTGGTGCATTTCCCCGAACTTTCCATTTTTTACGTAGAGCCCCCGGAGCATTTCGCTAAATGTTGAAAGTTGCCTGTTTGGTCCAGAATTCCTTTCACCTCTCCCCCATGGCATGTTTAAGCCGCTCTTTAAGTAATTTTGTGAAATGTGGGTTTCCGTGCCTTTTGGAGCCTGAGTAGTGTCCCCTCGGTATAGGGCAAGGTTAGGGTTTCGGCGCATTCCGTCATTCTTCGTGGTATTTGTGGTTGCCGCACTGCGCCACCGGGCATTTTTATCTTCGGTCGCGTTTTGCTTTCGGTGAATTGCACTTTGGTCGTCCTCCGGGGCATCTGTTCTCTGGGGCTCACTTTCCCAGTTTTGCGTTACATTGTTACATTCCCACTTTTTGGGTCCCCAGCTGTTTACCCGTGTTCCGCTGCCATTCTCCCATGTTTGTCTGGCCCACTGGGGTAATGTGTCAGAAGTTTGGGGCATTCGGTGCATTTCTCCGAATTTTCGAATTTTAACGTAGAGCATCTGGAGCAATTCGCTAAATGCTAAAAGTCGCCTGTTTGGTCCGGGAGTTGTGCCACCTCTTCTCCCAGGCATGTGTGCGCCCCCCTTTGAGTATTTTTGTGAAATAATTGTTCCTGTTCCCCCCGGAACTTGAATAGTGTTCCCCCTGTGTAGGGCAGGGTTAGGGTTTCCACTTATTTCTTGCGTTACATCGTTACACTTCCATTTTTTGGGACCCCAGCTGTTTCCCATTGTTCCGCTGTTGTTCTCCCATGTTTGTATGGCCCATCGGGTTACCGTGCCGGAAAATTGGGGCAATTGGTGCATTTCTCCGAAGTTTCGAATTTTAACGTAGAGCACCTGGAGCAATTCGCTAAATGTCAAAAGTCGTCTGCGTGGTCCGGGAGTTGTTTCACCTCTCCACCCAGGTGTGTAGAGGCTTTCCTTAAAGCATTTTTGTAAAATATTTGTTTCTGTTCCCTCTGGAGTTCGAATAGTGTCCTCTCTGTGTAGGGTAAGGTTAGGGTTTCCCCTTATTTCACTCGGGGGTGTGTACTTACATGTTATCATTCCAGCTGGGTTGGCCCCCGAACTTATGACAACCCGTGTGTGTAATATCTCGTTTTTTCCTGTGTATTTTACATTTCGATTTTCGAGGGGCCATATATATCCCAATGCTTTTACTGTTTGCACAATTATTGTAAGTTTGTAATCTCCCTGGTTGGTTATAGTGGTGTTAACATTAAGGGTATGCCTATTGTGTTTGCAATATAACTGCAGTTGGGCACCCATCAGTTTGCAGGGCAGTTCTATCAAGGTATGCTTTAGTTTGCAGTCTATGTTAATATGTGCAGGGCATGTTAGGCTCATTGCCTGTAGGTATCGATTTCGCACTACAGGGGCTACACCTATTGATGTGTTCCCTCTGGTGGGATTTCCTATTGCCCTCTCTTCGGTCGCCATTACATTCCAGTTCAAAGCCAAATTATCTATGTTAATATGTGCAGGGCATGTTAGGCTCATTGCCTGTAGGTATCGATTTCGCACTACAGGGGCTGCACCTATTGATGCGTTCCCTCTGGTGAGATTTCCTATTGCCCTCTCTACGGTCGCCATCCTGTTCAGCACGGCGATTTGCCTGGGGGTCGGTCGCAGTCGGTCTGGGCTTCTGTCTTCGCTGCAGATCATGTCTTTCGGTTGGGGGCTTGTCCCCCCAGTCCCTCCTGCACTCCCCCTCCCCTCGGAAAGATCCCCGTCATTGTGTTTTGGAGGGGTATGGATGCATACCTTGCTGGATGCCGTTTGTGCTGTCGGACTGCCCTCCGTGAGGTTCCTGCTGGGGGCACATAGCCCCCTTCCGCTCAGTGCCTTTCCCGAGATTCGTTTTCCAAACTTCCTCAGACGCGGACAGGGTGTAAGATTGCCCTCTGTGGGGTTCATGCCAGGGGCACATAGCCTCCTTCTACTCGTTGTGTCGATTGTAAGGTTGCTAGGGGGTTGTAAGGTTTGTGGCGGTTGGTAAGGGTCTACGATGTTTGTGTGTGTTTTTTGTGGGTTTGTCGCTGACTCGCTCGTAAGCGGACAGGGTATCGGATTGCCCTCTGTGGGGTTCCTGCTGGGGGCACGTAGCCCCCTTTCGCTCAGTGCCTTTTCTGAGGTTCGTTTTCCAAACTTCCTCAGACGCGGACAGGGTGTAAGATTGCCCTCTGTGGGGTTCGTGCCAGGGGCACATAGCCTCCTTCTACTCGTTGTGTCGATTGCAAGGTTGCTAGGGGGTTGTAAGGTTTGTGGCGGTTGGTGAGGGTCTGCGATGTTTGTGTGTGTTTTTTGTGGGTTTGTCGCTGACTCGCTCGTAAGCGGACAGGGTATCGGATTGCCCTCTGTGGGGTTCCTGCTGGGGGCACGTAGCCCCCTTCCGTTCAGTGCCTTTTCTGAGGTTCGTTTTCCAAACTTTCTCAGACGCGGACAGGGTGTAAGATTGCCCTCTGTGGGGTTCGTGCCAGGGGCACATAGCTCCCTTATACTCGTTGTGTCGATTGTAAGGTTGCTAGGGGGTTGCGAGGTTTGTGGCGGTTGGTAAGGGTCCACGATGTTCGTGTGTGTTTTTTGTGGGTTTGTCGCTGACTCGCTCGTAAGCGGACAGGGTATCGGATTGCCCTCTCTGGGGTTCCTTCTGGGGGCACGTAGCCCCCTTCCACTCGATGTACTTTGCTCGAGTTTCCCGGACTCATCTTTTGTATTCGGCTTGTGTACCTTCTGTGAGGTTTTCCCCGGCTCGCTCGTAAGCGGGCGGGTTGCCGACTCGCTCGTAAGCGGACGGGGTGCTGGATTGCCCTCTCTGGGGTTCCTGCTGGGGGCACGTAGCCCCCTTCCACTCGATGTACTTTGTTCGAGTTTCCCGGACTCATCTTTTGTATTCGGTTTGTGTACCTTCTGTGAGGTTTTCCCCGGCTCGCTCGTAAGCGGGCGGGTTGCCGACTCGCTCGTAAGCGGACGGGGTGCTGGATTGCCCTCCGCGGGGTTCCTGCTGGGGGCGAGCAGCCCCCTTCCACTCCGTGGATTTTCTGTGTTGTTCTGCGGGAGCAACCGCTGGGACAGGGGGCCGGCATAGCCGGTTAGCCCGATTTCGTTGGTTGGATTTGGGCTCGTGTGCCCTAGCAGGAGACAAGATTCGTTTTGTTCTCCACCGTGGGTGCCATATTCGTAAAACGCGTGTGTGCTCGACAGGATTTTGGCGGTTGTTTTCGAGGGAGTTCTTGGGAACTTCAAGATTTTGTGCAGGTGTGCTCGTTCGGCGACTCTGTCTGCGCCGAATTTCTCGTTGAGGTCTTCCGAGACCAGCGTGAGCGGATGTTCGATTTGGTCTTCACAGTGGATGCCGTATTCGGAGAGTGCAGATGGCGTTGTCGTCTGTGAATCCTTTTCTGCCTTTCGGCTTGGTGAAGACGTGAGGTTCGTGGTGAAGTCCCCCTTTTCAACCTGCAGTGTGCACAGGCTGTCAGTACTCAGAATGTCGTCCGTTTGCCTCAAAACATGTGAGGGAGGGCCTGGGCGGGCCAAATCTGCATGTTGCCGTCTCGTGTCGACGTTCAGCGTCTGTGCCGGGTTTCCTGTGCCCGTCTTGATAGCTGTCGCCGCTGTAAACACATAGAAAATTATCCAAAAAAATGCCCGTTGCGGGCTTGCTCTAATTTTGGCATCTGCCCGCGGCCCGCGGAGAGGTGGCACTGTCGCACCGGTCATGCGAAAGTGTGCGCGCAGCTCCTGAAAGCCATCCGTCCAAGAACCAAATCAAGGACGAGCGAAAGTCGCAAACGAGCAGCGGAGGAATCCAAACCTCCGACCAAACGCACGCGACTACCAGAAATCGTAAGTATGCCGGTGCTGGACGCGCAGGACTCACCCATGGGTGAGACCACCGAGCCCTCACAAGAAGAGTTCTCTACTCCCACCGAGCTGAACACACCTGGGGAAGCCACGGCAACCCCGACATCTCAGGGAGAAGTTGATCTCTCAGGGCCCCCGAGTCCTTACGAGGAACCTGAACCGCGAAAGCAGTTCAGGTGGGGCAAGGCTGAAGTGAAAACATTCAAGCCTGACAAACAACAAAACTCACAAAAGAAAAAATCGGGTGCCACGAGCCCCACCGGCCTACGGGCTGAGGACCCCACGGGGACGAACAAGGGACGAGTCCCAACGAGAATAGTGGCCAACGCGCTACTGCAGCCATATGCTTACACAAAGCATGCTGCGTCCCCCAAGGGGGACAAAATCCCGTCGGTTGCCAAGGCAATCGACGAGGTGTCCAAGCTGCCAACAAAGGTAGCCTTGGGCACCAACCGGGAGGAGGAGATAGAGAACATCGTCACCTCCTGGTGGGAGGACACACGGGACCTCCCGCTCCCCGAGAACAAACCGGAGGAGTTCTGTAAGCTGGGACTCCCGGAAGAGGCCACAGACACCGAGGGGAAAGCGGGGTACCAAATCCTCCGACACGTCCGACCGATCACGGGCTGTGACCTTGCCCCGGAGCAAACCAACAAGTATGGGCTCCCCCTGCAGGGGTCCCCACAAATAAAAATCACGGACCTCCGAGAAACCCAAAGGTATACTCTCCTCTACCTGAGGTATCTGGCCGACGTCATCCGACGCGCGCTGGGTCTGTGTGAAGACGACAAAATATTCAACATAGAGCACACGCAGCTCTGGACAGACCGCGAAGGCAAGGTTGTGCAAATCGACCTTGCCTTCAAGAAGAGGCCTATGGCGTTATTCGTACTCTTCAATACGAACTTTCTGGTTCCTATGACCGTGGTCGACGACCCGTGGGTAGACATCGAGCCGCCACGGGTCATCCCGAGGGTGTACGTATGGTCTCCCTACAGACAGCCTACGGGGACGCTGCGATCAAGAACTGTCCAGGTGTCATCCCCCCAACTGAGGGGGGTAACGGTGGATCAAGCAGCCGTCATCCTGGGCAACCTCGTCACCCAGCGAGGCTGGGACGGCAGTGCAGCCATCGCCCGCATCCGAAAAGGAGCAAGGGACGAGACACCGGCGGACAATAAAATCCGAGAGGTACTATTTCTGGTCTCGCACGACCAGTACCTGGCCGAGCTGCTCATCAAGGACAAGCTCCTTGACTTCGGCTTCCCCACGCGGAAGGGGTTGCTGCCATCGGCGGCTGACAAACAGGCACTCAGTTTGCGAGAAATAGCTGTCATAGACTACAGCCAGCAGCTGTTTGTAGGACACCGCAAGCGGATAGTCAGTGCCATCACGCAGAAGCTGTCCGAGGTAGCAACCCAACACAAGCAACCGCCGTATGGCGAAGACGCCTACCTCGTCTTCGAGAAGCATCTCGGGACGCCGAGGTGGGCACCATCGGACAGCACGGTGGAGTCACTGCTTCAGTGGAAGAGGAACAGCAACGACACTGTGAACTTCTACGCAATCCTCACCGAATCGGCGTACGACCTGCTGGTGGCGGCTGGTAGTTCCATCACGGTGGACGTCCACCTCCAAGACGACAAGGACACCGGCGACAAGGTCCTCATCCCGGTGAAGGTGGAGGTGGGGCGCTGGAGCCTGATGGGTACAAAATCCAGAAACAAGCAGGCAGCGACCCCCCACCACCAGCGCCAGGAAGGTACGACCGACGAGAAGAAGCTAAGGGCGACGAGCGAGGCGGCCATACACAACGTGCAGAGGACGACGGAGGAGTGCCTGCGGCAGGTGCAACAAGCAACCGCCCAAGCCCCCCCGACGTCATCCACGACCCCTGAAACGAAGAGCCTCTTGTCCCACATCGGACACGAACTGGAACTACTTAACCAGAAGGCAGCGGCAGCGGCTGCCAGCACCGAGGCCATCGAGGCCGTGGCAGCCAAGAGGCACAACGACATCACCTCCGGGATCAGGAACTTCCACACCACCTACGAGAGCACTGGCCAGGCCATGGTGGACACGCTGGTGAGTCTCACAAACCGCCTCACCAAGGCCCCCGAAGAGGACAAGCAGGAAGCCAGCTCGGAAGGGGGTCTGAAGAGGTGGACAGCAAAGGGCGCTGACACATCCTCCAAGGAGGAAGGCAGCACTCAGCCCTCACTGCGCGAGAAGCTCCAGTATGTGACCACGGACACACCCGAGGTCCGAAAGGCCAAGTACGACAAGTTTATGGCGGACCGTGCAGCAGAAAGTGGGGACACTCCCTACGGTGGAATCCCCTACAGGGGGGGACCTGCGCCCGGAGAGGGCCGACCAGGCAGGAGCACAGGCCTGGGTGTGAAGAAAAAGGCCATCGCCAAGATACCGAGAAAGCAGCACAAGCCAGCAGAGCCCCCAGCCAAGAGGGCCAGAGGGCAAGGGCCCCCAGCGGACATACCCACTGGGGTCCCAGCCTCTGGACAGCTAACCACGAGGAGGACCACCCGTCAATCTGCAAAGGTAACACTGACCACACCTTTACCTGCACCCCTGACACACGATCGGGAGGAGGCATACTCACTGTGCAAAGGGGGGCCTACTGAAACAGACATCTATGAGCAGCGGAGACACCCCATAAGTGCAAACAAGAGACCGGACCCCCAACATAAGGTACCCACAATGAAACCCACACCTCTGTCTGAACTGGTGATCACTGCATCAAGGGGCACCCGAATACCAAGCAGGAACGGGGGGTGCCATCGAGCAGGGGGAAGACACACCACCGAGACCCTGGAGGAAGTGGAGACCCTGCCAGCAAGCCATGCTGTCACCAGAAATACAGAAAACATAGACAGTAACAATCCTAGACTAGACAGCCTAGAAACTGTATTATTATTATTGAGCCACCCTATTCATACCATGCCCTGCCATGCCACTGAACTTCACAAGGGGCCTAGGACACGAACCCACGAAGCACAGCATAACCACCCAGCATGGGGACTGGGCTCGGATCGGAACTCAATACACCCCTGTAGGGCACACCCCGCCCACCTCACAGTACATAATAAGGTGGGAGCACCGGAAGCCAAACTCCCACACCCCCGCTGCGACAACTGTAACAAGTTAACAAAGGAAAGCAGCCGACATATAAGGCACACCATGCACCCAGACATGTCTAATATACTTAACTGCAGCTACTACGCTGACCCCCATGCCCATAAAGGTGCTACTATGCCTACCTCCGAGCCCAGGCGAAATGGCCATACCATATTCAGCGAGAATGGCCACACCATATACAATTATAACGTCCCCAATGATAACCACGAAGATAAAAAAATTAACATGAGCTTAAACCACTTCTCACACCACATGACTGGCAACCCCAGCAATAATGGTATGAACCCTACAGTAACCCTAAGAGGGACGGCCACAAATGGCCACACAGCACCCGACGGGTGGGAAAGGTTGACGAAAAACTTTGTAGGATGGCTCAACAGAGCAAGGGAAAGCGATGTGCGAAATGTCAGGACCGACCGCCAACCTTCGACCACAAGCGAATTCCTAAAACTGCTCTACGTAAAAATGATAAATTTCGCAGAACATTCCGAAACCCCCCGAAATTTTGGCACATCAACGGGACGACATATACCAGAGGGGGCCCACCAAGAAAGAGATGTCAAGGGCGTTACAACAGGGGCTTTAGGGCAGTGTAACGCTGTAACGGTTAACTCGACGGCAACACAAGCACAGTGGACGCAACGAAAACGGGTGAGGGGGGGTAGAAACAAGCACCCCGACCAGAAACCATGCCAAACAAGCAGAGGCAAGCTACATGAGCCCCCACCCTGCAAACCAAAGGGCCCCCACCACGATATAAGCACCAACCCTACTGAAACCCTACCAAATAATGGTACAACCGACTCCACACAGGCCAGCAGAATGATAGGAACGCCGAAAAACTTTGGGAATATGCTAAGAAGAGTGGGAGGCAGCCACACACAAAAAATGAGAGCAAACTGCCGACACTCGACCACAAGCGAATTCCCGAAATTGCTCTACGTAAAAACAACCTTTTTTGGAAAACACGCCCAAACGCCCCAAAATTTTTACACAACCACGAAAATACACACAAAAAACGGAGCCCACCCTGGAAACAGTGCTAGGGGTGTTACAGAAAGGGATTTAGGGCAATGTAACGCTGTAACCATAAACTCACGAATGCGAGCAGCACCACACAACCGGAGGGCAACACGACATGGAGCAGAACCGCACTACCCAAGGGGGGCACGACACGAGGCTACCAGGCCACTATGGAACGCTGCGCTTGCCATAACCCCGATACTCGCTATACTGATAATTACACTAACAACAAGTAGGAAAACTGGTCGCATGTGGGGAACACACAACACGAACAGCAACAACATAACGCGTAGCCGCAGAATACGAAGGAAACGGACCACAGCGAGGAATGCAGCGGCACGGTGGACACGACCACCCCATGGCTACAAGTTACTCAGGATAATTTACCGTAACGGTAAACCCTTCCTAGTTAGAACAAGGAGACCGGAACACGCAGTAACTGCGATAAAAGAAGGCACCCCAACAAGAGGCAGACCACTAATGCGGGAGATTGAGCAAAGGATGAGGCGGCACACCCGGTGCTGGAAAACAAACATGACGGGTGGGGGGAGTCAGAACCACACGGAAATATACCCATACAACACCACTACGAAGGGACTATTCGAAAGGAAAGGCCGACTGAACATGTTCCAAATGCAGCATGCCCACTCGCTATATGAAGAAAAGAAAAGAAAAAGAAAAAAGAAAAAGAGACACCCTTGGACGGGGTGTGGGGCTTTGTGAGTCCCCTTGACTCCTTCTTCTTTGTCCCTTAGTCTGGTTCCTTGTCTACTTTAGTTCTGTATAATCTGTTTAGGCTTACTGCAAATCCTGTCGCTAGGTCATGTATTTTCCTGAGTAGGTGTAGGGCTTCCTGTCTGTCGAATCCTAAATGTTTGGTCAGTATTTTCTCCGTGTGTTCGTATATTGTTCCCGTATTGCCGAATACCATTACGTGTAGCGTTACCTTGTAGCCATATAGTTCTAGTAGTTTTACTAGCGGTGTGTATTTTGTGTACTTCGTTTTTAGTGCTTCCTCCCAACTCATTTCGTCTGTGTATGTTACCTCTATCAGGTGTATGTGGCCCGCTTCCGTCATTGCCTTTTGGTGTGTGTACCCAGGCTGCTCATTCCCCTTTTCAGTTCCCTCTAGCATTACTATGTCCACGTAGTGTGGTATGGTGTCCTTTCCGTGTGCTGGTGCCGGTGTGTTTCGTCCGTCCAGTCTGCATTGCCCCCTTGTGAGGAGGAAGTCTTCTATTGGTCTCCCGTTGTTCATTCCTTTCCCTTTTTTCCCCGCATGGGTTCTTATTACACATCCTCCTTTCCTGCCTTTGCTAATTGCTTTCGCTATCATTTTGGTGGTCTCATCCGACCTGCTTATTATCATGTTCTTTATCTCCCTCTCTGTGCATCCTCCCAGCACATGGGCTGTGCGTATGAATCCTCCCGCGTTTACTTGTCTGGGCATCCCGCAGCATTTGCATTTTTGCGACCTTCTCCCTCCTTGCTGCTTCTTGTATGGTCCTGCTGGTAGTTTGTTCGCCCGGCATCTTAGCAGGACTGTCACGTCTTTCTCGTTTAGGTATTCCGTTCCCTTCTTCCAGTATCCATTAGAGAGCTTGTGCATGGCTTTATCACCTTTGAGGTGCTGCATGTATTTTTCTGGCTTTTCTTGTGTTGCTGTCAGTATTTTTTCCCTCGAGGACTTTCTCCATTCCTTCACTTGGTGTACTTCCTTTTGCGCTGCTTCCTGGTCCTGTACCATTTCCTGGAGTGCTCTCCATTCTTCCTGTGCTTCCTCCTGTTGTTGGGCCATTTCTCTGAGCTCGGCTGCGGTGTCCTGCTGTGTTGTCGTGTCCACATTCTGTGTTTCCGGTAGCTTTAGTTTCTGGGTTGACCCTTGTGCAGTTTCTCCTTGGGCTTCCCTCGGCCCTTCAGCTTCCCGTAGGGCTGATTGGTCGGGTTTTGTCTGGCTTTGGGTTTTTCTTCGTTTTTGTCTTTCTCCCTGTTCTAGTGCCTCCTCTTTCCGTATTGTTCTTGTCTTCCATCCCTGTTCCTTATTCATTTCTACTCCCCGTGTGCTCTCTCGCCCTTGCCCCCTCTTTTGTTTAGCTTGTTGTGCTGTTTGTACTTGCTGCTCCTGTATTAATGCCTCCTCCTCTAATCGTTCCATCCTCTGGAGTTCCAATTCCTCTTCCTGTTCCTGTTGCCATTCTGGTTCATCGGGCCAGGTGTCTGCCCAGGCTGTTCCTATTTCAGTAGGCTCCCGGTTTCTTTGTGCGTATTCTGCCTCCTTCCTCTCAATGCGTTGTCTTTTGGTCTCCCATTCTTCTGGCCCGGTTTCTAGTTTCCTTTTTAGTCTTTGTATTATGTTCGTTTTTCCCGTCATTTTTGCCTCCCTCACCTTTTTTGTTACATGGTTGAGTATTGCTTGGTGTCCTTCCAGTTGTCTACCCGTGGCCTCGCATATTGCTAGTAGCATCACTGTATCCGTGTTGTCGTGGTTGAGGCCGTATTCCCCTTCTTCACAGGCCCTTTTTGCCACCTCGTCCGCCATTTCATTCCCATGTATTCCCACATGCGCTTTAACCTTGTATAGGGCCACTTTTGTTCCCTCCTTATTTAGCTTTTGTATTTGTTTCATTATTTTCCACAGCAGGTCCCTGTGTACGTGCCTTTCAAGCGTGTGCGGCCTTCTTTTCATGTTTTGTATCTGGTAGAGGGAGGTCAGACTATCCGTGCATATGCTGACTTTCTCTTCTCCCGAGTTTGAGTCTAGTGTCAGTGCCATATATATGGCAGTGAGCTCCGCCCTGTTAACAGTTTGGCAGCGTCCGGCCCATCTTTGCATGTGGTTCATTGCCCGTTCCCCTCTTGGGTCCCAGACACCTGCCGCCGTTACTTCCTCGACTTCCCCGTTTTCCTTTTTGACTTTTCTTTGGCTTCCATCTGTGTAAATCATATTGTTTCTGTTATGCCTCCTTTGGGGCTCTGGGTATCCTTTCCCTTGGTTGTCCCACTTGCTTTCTGGTGGTGTTTCTGCTTTCTCCTTTTCACCCCTTTCCCACTGCAGCCATTGGTCTCCGTTTATGTGCTCGTCCGTTGTGTCTGGGCCCGTGAATTGTAATGCCCACCTTCTTAGGGCGTCTCTGTTTATTTCCTCCCTACTCCACGTGGTGTTAGCTCTTAGTACGTCCATAGTCGTTGGCCTCGGCCCTCTATCCCCTCCTCTGTGCTCCCCTTCTTTCTCCCTGTCTTCCATCCACCGGTCAATTATCTTCTCTGTGTGGTTCTCCAGGTGGCTGCCTGGTAGTGCTTGCATGACCGGTAGTTCATGGTTCATCCATGGCGCGGAGTCTATGACGCAATCCTTCTCCCATTCTGTAATTGACCTAGGTCGCCTGTCCGCATCCTTGAGGGTGAGAGGCCTGTGTATGTAGCATGCTCTGCCTATCGTCCTGACTTTGCTTTGCGGGCACTTGAGAAGGGCCTTGCTGAATATGTCGTGGGTTTTGAGTGCATCCGGGCAGTATTTTCTCCATCCTGCTGCATTCGCTACTACCAGTATTCTCATGTTCCAGTTGCATTGTTTGGGTTTCTGTAGGTTGCCTTGCATCCAGTGGTCGGGTGGTAAGAAGGTGAACTGCCCTTCCTTTATCTCCAGTAACTCGTGTACCCTGTATCCCATGTGCTTATTCAGCAGTTTTCTATACGGGCTTTTGGCGTATGTGGGGTATATTCCTACCCCCAGAACAGGTTCGGTCGTTTTTGTGGAGTTAATTGCCTTTTTCAGTGCCTTGTAGAGGTCCCCTGCTGTGTACTCTGGGTTGAATTGGTATGACCCCAGTTTTTCCCATTGCTCTTCCCATGCCGAGCCTACAGCCCCAAATACCGAGTCTCGTGGGTACTGCGAGTAGTACGTTCTGGTGTCTCTGTGTACATTAAGTGGGGAGGCGAATACCTCTGTTTGGACTCCCATGGCTGTGTGTACCGCCTCCATCATTTCCGGAGGGAAGGTCCAGTGGTTTTGGAGGTTCCTTTTTCTGTGTTTCATCTCCGCTTTGCTGGAGTACCTTATCAGCAGTTGTGCTATTTCCTCCTCAAAAGTGTTTACATGTATTTTGTGTTCTACACTTAGTTTCAGCCTTTTGGCCAGTTGTTTCTCTGTTGGCCTTTGTGCCGTGCTGTCCCCCACCGCCTCGGCATATCTGTCGTACAATTCTCTAGCTTTTACCGTGCTCAGCGTGCCTATAAGGCTTCCCTCCGGCTCATAGCAGTAGGTGGTGTCACCTTCCGTGCGCAGTTGTCTGTCCTTCACCCCTGGAATGTGCCTAATGTCCTGGTCCGGGTTCGTTTCCCTTGTGCATATTTCCAGGTGCGTTACTTCTTTCCAGTACCTCTGTTCGCCGTTTGGTTGTCCTGCCAGTATCTCTGCAGCGGGCTCGCGTTTGGTCCTTTTGTCTCTCTTGTCGTTCTCCCATTCTTCCACTAGGTTTTTCCATCCTTGGTCCGAGGAGAGGTTGTGTTTGAGCAGGTGTGTTCTTACTGTTTCTTCTGTGCTCCACGTCGTCTGTTCGTTTCCTTCTCCATCGGTCCACCGTATTTCGTACTGCGTTACTTTCGAGGTCGAGTCTGTGTAGTTTTGCAGGTACTGTCTCGTTGCCAGTATCCCGGCGGGCGTGTAGTTTCCCTCTTGTCCTAGCATTTCCATTCGGTCTTCCTGTGTCGACCACTGGCCTCTGTCCTGTTGTCCTGACTTCCTCTTTACTCTCCCCCGCGGGTGTCTGGTTGTCATCACGTCGTCTTCCTCCTTTTCTTGGTCGGTTTCTATGCCCAGAAGTTCCTTCTCTTGTTCCGTCCACTCTACCTCTGACTGTTCGAAATGCTTCGTTTGGTTGGCTAGCGGGTACATAGACATTAGTTGCAGTATGTCCTTCAGACTGTTTCCAGCCTCATGTAGCGCCTTTATTTGTGCCGGCCAGTTGCTTATGTTTTCCATGCTTACCGTACTTTTGGTGTACCTCTCTAGCTCTCCTGTTTTCCGTTCTTGTATATATTCAGGTTTCAGCCTTCTGTTCCACACATGGTCCCAGTGGTCCCCTGGTTTCTTAATGTCGTTGGGTTGTGCTTCGCAAATGTATGGGTATAGGTGCAGCATTCCCTGTGCTATCTTTGTTGCCGTCTTGGTGTCGTGTTTCCTTCCACCTGTTGCTTTCAGTGTTTCTATTGGTATGGCACTTTTCCCGTCTGCCGTGGTTAAGTTCCTGAGGTCCGGGTAGTTTCTGAATAGTGTGAGTAGTTTGGTAAAGTTTATTTGCTTGGTGGCTTGCTGAGTTTTCGTTTCCTGTATTACATTTACTGTTCCCATTTTTTCAAAGCCTGTCGTCGCAGGCTGCGACTGTGGGTCTCTGTATTCTGTATCCATTATCCTTTGGTGCTTGGTCGTTCTGGTTGTGCCCTCCATTTCCGCGTTTGTGTATACCCTTTTAGCTTTTCCCAGCTGCCTCATTATAGGTAGTGTTTCTTTGCCCAGTTCCTGCATGTGGGTTCCCACTCCTTTCACGCGTATTCCATATTCATTCAGAGCATTCATCTTCCTCAGAGTGTTCGTTTGTGTCTGCAGTCCCATTTTTAGTTTGCTCCTTGTGCTGCTGTGTCCCCTTTCTTCGAAGTGTTTTTCCAGTAGTCCGGCTGTGGACCTGCTAACTTGTGACATTCTTTGTCTGGTTTGAAGGTTTCTCTCCCTTTTGCCGTATCCCATCTGGGCCCCTTTGTCTTCCTCACTCTGAACAGCGCCTGCCAGTCCCGTGTACACTTCCTGTGCATATATTGCCTGTAGGGACTGGAGCCCCAGTCCGTATTCCTCTTTTTCCTCCGTGTTTAGTTCATTGGGCGTACCATTCGCGGGAAGTCCATATATTCTTTTCATCGCGGCTCCCAGCTGATTTTCGGCCTGTTGTATTTCACCCTGTGTGTATATCCCGAGGTGGAGTCCGTATTTGAATTTCCCCAATATGGCCGACTTCAGGGAGTACTCTTTTTGTCTTTGTGTGAGGGGGGTTGCCAGTAGTGCGTCTATTCTTCTTTTGAGTTCCCGTAGTGACTTTCTTTTCTCCTCTTTCCATGTCCCCAGCATATTGAGTAGGACCCCCAGGTACTTGTAGGTATCCCCGGCTTTTAGGACTTTTAGCGTTCGACTTCCGCATTTCACCCCTTGGTGCCTACTTTCTTTCACGTTTTTGTTGCCATGTTCTACCCCTGTTATCTTTGTTTTGTCCTCGTTTATTCTGAGTCCACTCCAGTCTCCAAATGCCGAGAGTTTCTTTAGCTGTTGCTCCATGCCTGTCATTAGTTTGGTTAGTATAATTAGGTCGTCCACAAACGCTCCGGAGGAGGTTCTCAGTTCCCCTCTGAGCTCCCTGTCAGTTGCATACCTGTGCTGGTATCCATGGTCTCCCACCTCTAGCCATCTAAGGAGAGGTTCCAGGTATAGTATGAACAGTAGCGGGCTCATGCTGTCGCCTTGCAGAATCCCCCTTCTTATTGGCACCTCTTCCGAGACCTGGTCCCCTACTTTTGCTCTCATTTGCATGGAGTCCTCCTCGTCTTCGCCCAGTATGTCCCTGACAGCTTCGGTAAGTTGTGGTGGCACCCCTAGGTGTTTTAGCGTCGTAATGAGTCTTTCGTGGTCAACCGAGCCATACGCATTTTCGAAATCCACGTAGGTTGCATGTAGGCTTCGTTTGGAGAGGTTGGCGTCTTCAATGGCATTGGTTACCCTGGTGAGTTGCTTCATTGTGTTGTGGCTTTCCCTTGAGCCCTCTTGTGCTTCCGAGAGCATGCCGTTTATCTCACAGAAGTCAGCTAGCATTTTTGTGAGTACTGTAGTGTATAATTTGAACAGGCAGTCCAGTAGTGCTATAGGTCGGTAGTTTTTTTGTTTTGTTACTTCTCCTTGCTTGTGGTGGAAGCAGAAGTAGCCTTTTTTCCATGGTAGGGGGGTGTGTCTATGCTCCCACATTAATTTCATGAGTTCACACAGTTGGTCGTGGAATCTGTCCGGCATCTGTTTCAGTATTTCATTTTGTATCCCCATGGGCCCGGCTGCTTTGTTGGTTTTCATTTTCTTCACCGCCTGTCGGTAGGCCTCTTTGTCCACATTTAGGTTTACTTTTGTTTGGTCCGGTCTTTTGCATTGGTTTTCCCTCATGTAGTTCTTGTACCTTTCGTCAAGCCAGGGTGGCGTATCTTTAAGTCCTTTCTCTGGTTCCTTCATTTTGTATGGTTCCGACCACGCAATGTGTTCTCCCATTGCCTGTGCCACTTTTTGGTGTCCTACCACTAGCTCTCCTTGCATGGTTTCAATCGCTTGTATTGTTGTAGTTGGTGCCGTTCCGTTTTCTATCTCTTTTTTGTATATCAATTTATGGTAGTGCTTTATGTTGCCCCAGTATCCTTCTCTCATTTTCATTCTTGTTTTCTGTTTTCGGTTTGCTTCGTGTTCTTTAATGCACTTCCTTGCCTCTTTTGTCGCAAGCTTTTTCTGTTCCCGTTCCCATTGTTCCCATTCCCTCATTTCGTTTGTTCGGTTGTCAAAATCTTCCGTCCGTGCTTCCTCGGTTACTTGTTCTCGTGTTTCTATGTCCTTCTTCCATAGTGCTATGTTCTCACGGCACCTGTTCCTTTCTTTCAGGTGGCCGTCCCTTTCTTTGCGGAGGGTTTTTGGGAGGTGTAGTCCATGTTGTTGTTCTGGTGCTGCCGCTTGTTTCGGTAAGTTGACATCCATCATTGCCCTGTCTCTTGCTTCCCCCATTATCCTTGCAACCACCCCTCCCGCGTAGTCTATTGCCCGTTTTCTGTGCCTCGTGCTGGCTGCTGTTTTTATCCCGTTTATTGCTTCTTGCATTTCATCTTGTAATTCCTTCGTGTATGCAGCGTCCAGTGTTTGCCTGAGGGTATTCCCCTCTGCTTCTGTTAGCGGGAGTTTCAGTCTGTCTGTTTTTGCATGTTGTGGCTTTTGTGTCGTTGGTCTGTGGGTCCCCCAGGCTTTTAGGTCCAGTTGCGTTGTGCAGACCATTTTGTGGTCGCTCATGTGTAGCTCGGTGAGTTCTCCTGCCGTTGGTTGCGTGTAGTATTGTAATTCTGCTTTGCTTGCTAGCATTCTGTCTATGTTCCGTCGTTCATGCCATGTTAGTGTTGTTTCCCTGGTCCCTCCCACATCTTGCAGACCCGTGGCTTCCAGGGTTTTGTTCCATTCTCTGTCCCTGCTATTTTTCGGTGTTCCCGTCGTGGCATTCAGGTCCCCACAAATTAGTACTGTTTGTCCTACCGCTTTGTCGCTGGCTGTGGTCACCATTCGCACATACTCCTGTATGCCATTTCTGGCCGCCTCTCTGTCGAGTTCCCCTCGTCCTGTCTCTTCCGCCACGTCTTTCCCTTCCACCGGGTAGTATACCCCTAGCAGGTGTAAGTATTTTCCTCCCGGAAAGTGGAGCAGCGTGTGTGTGAGTACTCCTCGTAAGTGCGGTACCTGCACCTCGGTGTAGTTATGTGGTTTGGCATATTCCCCTGTGAGTATTACGGCAAGGCCCGCCTTGTGGTTGCTCTCTTCTCCCTCCCCTTCTTCTGTTGGTACGTTTGTGCATACGTTTGACTGTTTTTTGTTTCTGAAGTGTCTTTTTATTTCCTCATTCGCAGTCTTAGTTTCCGTGACTATTGCTATATCTATTTCCCATTTTCTCATTTGCTCCTCCAGTTCATACAGTGAGTGCGGGGAGCCTTGTATGTTCCATGTTAGGAAATTTATGGTGTGTTGTTGTGCTTCTCCCATTTCTTCAGTGTTTAGGTTCTCCGTTTTTGGCATGTTCCCACCCCATTGCTTCTGTGCCTCCAGGGACCCTTTGGTTTCCTCATTGTCCCTTTTGTTCGTTTTCGTTGTTGTAGTAGGTGGCGGGTATTTCTTGGCGTTCGCGGGAGGCCTCAGCTTTTTTCCTGTCGTCGTTCCCTCCTCCTTCTTTAGCCTTTCGTTTGCTTGTTCTTTGCTTATCGGAAGGAACCGTAGCGTGGCCTGAACTAGCTTGTCCGTGGTACTTGTGTTCTTTTCTTCCGTTGCTTCGCCCGTGGCGTGTTGCTCCGTAGTAGGTGCCCTGCCATCTTCCTTCGGTTCATCACTTTCCATGTCCTCCTCGGCCAGCCCAGTTGTTTGTTCTGTCGTCCGCCGCATCTCCCGAGTCTCCCCCTGCAGCCGTGCCGTGTTTCTAGTCCCGAGTTTGAAGTGTCCTGGTTTGCCGTCAACATGCCAGTATTTCCAGCTCCCTGCCACTCTTATCGCTTGCTCACCTTGACTGAATCTTTCCCATTCTGGTGGTGTGCTATGTGTTTTTAGTTCACTATATTTCACCTTTTGCAGGTCGTAGGCTTCTCGCAGTATGGTCCAGACATCTATAGCTATTAGCAGTTCGTCCTGTTTTTCTATTCCTCCAGTGGGCAGCCACACATGCGCCTGCATGTCCTGGCGTGTTATTGTGAGCATCATCATTGCCCATTTTTCTCCATCTCTTATTGCTATTTGGGTTCGGCCATCTGTCGACAGTTTGCTCATTGTTTCATCTATGAGGGCTTCAGTGTCTTGTTGTAGCGCTTGAAGTGCTTCCTGAACGTTCATTATCGTTTGTATGCCCACCCCTTGTTGTCGCATTGTGTCCTCCACCTGTTCCCCTGTGCGGCCACGCCCCACCTCCCTCATGAAGGCATCCGCCGCACACGTTCCTTGGGTTCGCGCCTGTTTTGCCCCAGTCCTTTTTGCTGGGTCCTCCCCTGTCAGCTCAACTTCATCCGTGTCCTGTTCTGCTTGTGGCTTATTTTCCCTCATTATGGCCGACTTTATCTTTGGCCTGAATCTGTCTCTGCATTTATTCACTATTTCCGTGGTGTGTATTGTCACGCATCGACTGGTTTGGAGTGTGTTCGTGTACACATGTTGTATCCAGGCTCCGTTCCTTTCTAACAGCCACTGTTGCCATAGCTCCGCAATATATATCACCCAGACGCCGCAGCTGAATGCATCGTGTTGGTGCCTGTCGTACATCGGCGTGGCTCTAGCTTCCAGGCACCCCATTGCCTCCTTGTTGCCCGTTACCCATGCACTCACTGCTCCTTGCAGTTCCTCCGCCATCCTCGTGTGCCCTTGGGCGGTTTTCTTCCGTGTCTGTCTTTCCATGCCCATAGAGTCGTATACATAGGCCTGTAACGTGCTGTTATCTTTTGCGACGCAGACTCCTATCATCAGTAGTAGCCAGTGTCCGTTTCCTACCACTGGTATCTGGGTGCCACCCTTTTTGGCGACTTTTTCTTTTACCATTTTCAGAAATTTTTTGTCATTTTCCCTCAGCATCTTCAGTATTTCTTGCATGGTTGTTGAACCCGGAGGGTTGTCTTCCAGTGTTTCGAGCGCGAGGTCCACTTGGTGCATATTCAGTTTTCCGTCCTTGGCAAATATTCCCTGCGTGACAGAATTCTTGGGGTACTGTCCTTCCATTTTCTCGTTCGAGCATGTTCCCCCCCCTATATGTGAGGGCTGTGGTGTCGCTTCGGCATACCTGCCCGTCTCCTCAATTTGTTCAGCTTTCCTGTTGGGTCTTGTACCCAAGGCTGCTCCTCGTGCTGCCGTAGACATTTCATTCACCGCTTTGACCTGCGGTACCTCTTGTCGAGGGTTTTTTATTGCCAGTTGTGCCTGCTCCTTCCGTTTAGCCAGAGTGCCCAGCACACTTAGTGTTACATGCATGCTCATTATCTGGGCTCCCACCGTTCTCGCTATGTTTTTGCCTTCCCTTCTCATTCGGCGCATCTCGCCATGTTTTCGCGCCCACTTACTATTGTCCCTGTCCTTTGTTTCTCGCCTTACTACCTGGTTGCTTCTGACCAGTTGTGGTCTGCCATATTTGGTACGTTGTACCCACCTGCATGTTTTCCCTTTCTCATGTTCACTCCAATATCTCCTTCCCCTTTTGTGTGCATGTGCGTGCTCCTGCCGGTTCGCCCGTAGGTAATATGTGAGGTTTCTTCTGAAGTTCGCCCTTCGTCCCCCCTCTTCTGTTGTGGCTAACCAACTGGGGCCCTTTGGGGGCTTTTCCTGTGTTATTTCCTGGCGTTGGTCGTTGACTCCTCTTGGCATTTTCTCACTTCCCTTTCCAGTTTCAACTGTTTGCCGGGTTTTTGCTGTTGCCGCTGTGCTTCGTTTCTGCATGCACTGTGCTGCATGCTCCCTTTCCGGAGCTTCACCCAGCACTCCCTTTGAGGGCTTTTCCTGTGTTGTTCCTTGGCTTCGGTTGTCGTCCCCTCTTGGCATTTTTTCCTTTCCCTTTCTTGTTTCAGTTACCTGCCTGGTTATCGTTGTTGCTGCTGTGTTCCTTTTCTGCAAGCATGTCACTCGCACCCTTTCCGGTGTTTCTTTTTGCATCCCCGTTCCCACCTTTCTGCTAGTCTTCCTGCATGCTGTTACCCGTACCCATTGCGTTAATTTTTGTGCTGGCGTTATTCCTCCTCCACTATTACTTTTCGTCAGGAACGTAGCTGCAACGCAAATTGCAAGTATTGCTTTCATTAGTGTGCCCCGTGAGTTGCCTTCGTGTCCATTACTTACCATGCATCTCCTTCGGGTATGTTTTCCTTCCCCCATACTGCCTCCCTTGTTACGCGTTACACGCTCATTTTGTCCCCTCACACCCTTCTCGTTGCATTTTTGAACTTCGTTTTCCTCAATCCTTATTCGTATATACCCTATGGGTGTCTCCTCAAAGTATTTCCCCTTTTGGGCCATTTGCATAAAACTTCGTATTTTTACGTAGAGCTCCTGGGGCAATTCGCTAAATATCCAATGTCGTCCGTTCAAGCTCATTTTCATTTGTTGTTTGTATTTCACCATTTGTAGGCTCTGTGCGAAATTTTTTCGTCTAATTTTGTTATTATGTGCACCTATACCCCCCTTTTTCTGTAGGTACTGACCCTTTGGGTTAGGGTTTCCCTTCATTTCCCGGTATATGGTTGTGCAGGCTGTCATATTTGGCCTTTTCCCTTTCAATGTATCTTGTGGGTTCCTCTTGTTATTGTTGTCCCTATCGTTCCGTCTGTGTGCATGTTCTTCTGGCTTAACACAGTTTTCCTTGTTACGCGTTACACATGTCTGCAGCGTCGTTCCGTTCTTTTTACAGCATATCTGGGCTTCATTCTTCCCCTTATATCTTTGTGCATAACTCTTGGTTGCCTCCTTAAAATATTGCTCTGCTGGGGTCGTTTTTACAAAACTTCGAATTTTTACGTAAAGCTTCTGGAGCAATTCGCTAAATGTCCAAAGTCGTCCGTTCAAGTTCATTTTCATTTTATGTTCGTATTTTGCCATTTGTAGGCCCTGTGTAAAATATTTCCGTCTAATTTTACTTTTATGTGCCCCTATTCCCTCCCTTTTCTGTAGGTAAGCCCCTTTTGGGTTAGGGTTTCCCCTCGTTTTCCTCCATATGGCTGTACGGGTTGTTGCAGTTCGCTTATTTCCATTCAATATATCCTGTGGGTTCTTCTTGTTGTTACTATCCCCGTCATCTTGCCAGTGTGCATGTTCCCCCGACCCCGCATTCTTCTTCCTGTTACGCGTTACATTTGCCTGCAGCATCATCCCGTCCTTACAGCCATATATCTGGACCTCATTCTTCTCAATATGTCTTTGTGTTTGACCCTCGGTTGTCTCCTTGAAATATTGCTCTGTCAGACCTGTTTTTACAGAACTTCGTATTTTAACGTAGAGCTCCTGGAGCAATTCGCTAAATGCCGTAATTTGCCGGTTGCTCCTGAAAGTGTGAATATTGTCTGCCATTTTGCAATAAAGTCCCCATAGTAACTTTCCTGTCGGGCTGACCATTGCCTTCACCCTCTGGGGCTGGTTTGTGCTTATTTTCCTTAGGGTAGGCTTAGGGTTCCCCTCTTGTCCTAGTGGGAGTTCCTGAATGTGTTCTCTGCTGCTTACCTCCCTTGTGCATGGGGAACTGGCCTCGGGTGACCTGCTTGTTGCTTTAATTCTGTTTACTGTCTCATAGTGTATTTTATTGCAAGTGCAGCTACTTAATGTTATTGTATGTTTTATGTTATTTTTTGCAGCTCTTGTGCCAGGTGTGCCCGCCCTTTCCCTATATTGTGTTGAGTTTGATGCTGCTACCGTGTCAGCAGTGTGGTGGCAGTTGGTGCCTGTGTTATTGCTAGCCCTTTCACACTTGTGTCTAGTCGTGGGCTTTGCAGCCTGGGTTCCGATCGGCACTGTGCAGGAGTATGGGCACGATGCACTATTGCCAGTAGCAGGTTTGGATTTAGCAGAGTTACTTTTTACTTCAGGTTTTTGTTTAACCAGGATTTTCTGGTATACAGGGCTTTTCCTAGCTTCAAAACTGTAAGGGCCTATACAGGATGTGGCCTCCGCCAGGCTGTTTCTGTCAGCTCCTAGAGCGTTGGCTTCGGTGGGAGCGAGGCTCTGCCAGCTGTTGTTCCAGCTGCTCCAGTTTCTTCCTTTCGTCTGCCTTGGCCTGCGATGCATACAGGAGCCCAGCCAGTACTTATTCAGCTGATTTCCCTTCCTCTTGTGCTGTGTTCGGGCTGGTTCAGTGACGCAAGTGGTGGGGTTCCACTTTTCGTCTTGTGCCTGATTTCGGAGCCGATGCCCAAACTTTTTAGTCAGATTGTGTGTCCCTGTGCTGTTACCCTCAACGCCATATGCGAGGGGTCCTTTATCCCGTGAGGATGATTTTTCCCCGAGGGAGCTTACCCGTGCTTTTTGCAGGCGTTTGAGCTCCGACAGCGTCTCTTCGTCGATCTCCATACCTCCGTCGCTGTCAGATGGCTCGCTCGCTTCCCTTGGCCGGCGTAGATTTTTCTTTGCAGGCTCGGGGGTGCGGTGCCCTTTCAGCAACTTGGCCAGCGCGTTGTTGGAGTTGCTGAAGGACGTTAATATTTCGCTGGAGATTCCAATATGCTGCTTCTGGAACACTCGGTTCTCCTCAGTGAGGTCGATCACGGAGTCCTTGACCTCGTCAACCTTGCTGGAGACGTTGTTCGTGGCCTCAACGCTGTCCGTGAAGCCGCTCTTGCACGTGCCCTCGAGCTTCTCCACGGCCTTGCGGAGCTCGTTGATGGCCTCGTCACCGGCCCCGCCCTTCGCAGCTTTCGCCCACTGGTTGGAGAGCTTGTTCTCCAGCGCTTGCACGATGTCCTCCGTCTGCTGCGCCCCTGCTGCTGGTGGCGCTGCCTTCCCTCTTCTGCCTTTAAACTTATCTCCCGTGCGAGAAAAGTCAGAGTGTTGGAGGAGGTAGGACCGGGATTTATTGGGGAGAGAGAGACGGACCGTACGTCTGTCCTGCTTCCCCAGCCACTCATACGCCGCTTCGCTGGCTAGCCCAGTGAAAAGATTGCCGCTTTTTGTGATTCTTACCCGCATATATGTTTCCGGCTTTGCTGGGTCAGTCCCTGGCCTCACTGTCGTCGCTGGCAGTGGCTTTAGATGTTCTGCTGCTTCGCCTAGGCCCGCCTGTGTAAACACCTCCTGGATGGCCGCGACTAAGTTCGGGAGGTCCGCGGCCAGGTCGATGGTGCTCCCCTTATCAACTACGATCACCTCTGTCTCGTCCTCGCCTCTGTTCGTTAGCGATGGTCTGATTCTCTGTACCGTGTATTCCCCGAGACCCGGGAAGGCCAGCACCTTCGACTCTATGTTGTCAGCGGCCTCCTCCGTGACCGCCACCAGCCGTATGCTGTTGGTGTGCTTCTCCATGTACGCGGGCAGTCCCCGCGCCCCTTTGATTGCTGATTCAACAGAGGGCATACTTCGCAGTTGTTTCTCCAAGTCCTTAGTCGTGTGCCCACGCAACTCTTCGCTGATTATGTGCAGCTGTCGCTCCGCGTTGCCTGTCCTGGTCTGCCTCGGATGAAATACCCGTACCCTCGGGATGCAAACGTCTGCTGCTTGGAAGTTGTCTGCCCCCAGTGGTACGCAGTGAAGAGGTAGATGTGCCAGAGATGTCGCCAGCGCAGTGATGGCATATTCACTTTTTTCAAAGGTGAGATGAAGCTCCGCTATCTTATCAGCATACCAGCGTAGCTGGGTTTCGCCGCTGCACAGAACCGGGGCAGTGTCAGGGAGGTCGTGAAAGTGTCGGATCGCCGACTCCAAGTGGCCGATGTACTGCTTCGCTGCTCTTGGTTCTTCTCGAAAAGGCCCCACCGTCACTTGCGGCCCCTTCTTGTGCATGCCAACTTCGTCCTGCTCCTCTGAGGTCAGGTCAGTACAGTTCACTACCAGCTGGTAGTGGGTTTTACCGTGTCCTGCCGGGAGCCCGTAGATGCTCTCCAGTGGGAAGCCCCGCTGGTATTTTACTTTCCGCGTGTCCTCGTAGACAGTCATGTATTCTGCCACTGCCTCCAGCGCCGTCATATCCGCCTCCGCTTCACACGCGGCCTCAGTCAGTTTTTTCATATCTTCTCCATGCGTATCACAGAGGTCTGGCATGGTCGCTCCGCCCGGGTACGTGTCAGTTTTCTTCGCTGCTTGCGCTCTTATTTCTCTGATGAACTCCTCAGTGTTCTCCTGGTCCGCTGATCCTCGGTCTCGTTCCATGTATCTGCTCGATTTATCTTCCTGCCCCACTTGTTGGGGACTTCGTTCTCCGAATTTTCGCACATTGCCGGCTTTCATGTTGGCTAACTTAGGTTTTTCAGTTGCTGGACGTCTTGTGTCTGGCTTGTTCGTACAGGGGTTTTGGGCACTACATGCAAAGTACGGCGCTACAGACACTGGGTGGCGCACCTCGTTTCTCACCTGTGTCGCCTCATCGCCGTTGTTACCGTTGTCTTGGAGTCCTGCGAACACAGTCAGTAGGAAAATTACATTTTTAAAAATATCTATTTTTGTGCCCCGCGGCCCGGAGAGAGGTGCACGCCTCAGACGGGTTCGCGAGAAGTGCTCTATATGAAGATGACCCATTGCCCCCCCTGGTAATAGCCACAATGAGAGAAACACTGCAACCGGGTAACAACAGAGAACCGCACACGACGAAGGCACTGCAGCTACTCGGAAACTCCCGGGGCTTCTGCATACCGGTTTGCGACGGCAAACACTGGAGGGCAGTGCTGGCCGGACCGGACAAAGGAAATGACAAACTGAAGTTCTGGATATATGACTCCTCGAATGGGAGAACCAATGCAACTTCACGCAACACCAAAAGGCTAACAACGGAAATAACCAACTGGACTGGACACCTGGCCAAGACACTCAACAAACAGGTAACAGTGGAACTGATGAATGTAGGCAACCAAAGCGCGCAGGACCAATACAGCTGTGGGGTATGGGTACTGATGGCCACCGAGGCTTGGATGCACTACCAGAAAACATGCCCAGGGGGACACTGGCCCACCCACTTCAATGAGGCAGTCAGCAAATGGGGGGCCACCGACAGAACGGCGATAACCGCCTATAGAAAGTCCATACAGCTGCCAGTAAAAGAAATGATGGCCACTGCCGAGGGGCGAAGCCGGACACAAGTGGAAAGTCAGCGAGCGGCAGAAACCCCGAGGCCTGCGGAAGGCCTGAACACAAACCCAGAGGCCGGAAGACCACCACAAACCCAGGAGAGGGGAAGCAATACTACTACGAAGCAACCAGGCCTATGGAAATGGCTCCATAGATTAGCCCCCACAACACCCTCGGGTAATGACGGACAGACACCCGAGGAGCAGCAAGCACCGGGAACCCAACCAAACGAAGAATGGGAGCAAACACGGGACGAACCAACAGCACATTGGGAAAGATTCACGGACACACAACTGGATACACCAGAGGCATGCCAGGACTCCTGTGAGTACCAAACCCCTCTCACAGAACCAATAAAGACTGACATAGGGAAGGACCGTCTACACATGCTCACATGGAATGTGGCGGGACAAAGTGATGCCTGCCTTGACCTAGCCGAGGTCATTAACACAAGAAGCCAAAACCAACAGGGCCTACAAGTAATTGTACTCACGGAAGTAAAACACGCACACGACAGTGTAATGAGAAGATTCAGAGACATGCAATACACTGCAATAGGCACCAAAACGGAGGTGCAGAAAGCAGAAGGCACGGCTGAACAGGCAATGAAAGGAGGAGTGGCAATACTCCTCGGCAACCCCTACAGCCACGCACACAACCACCATGTAGTCCCTGCGAGACACCTCGAGGGATACCTCCTACATGTGGTGCTGCACCTACCGGGAAAGGTGATGTACCATGTGCTAGGCATTTACAACCCACCAGGGGCAGAGGAGTGCAGAACCAGGGACAAAATACTCAAGTACACAACCAACCTGCTCAGGAAAACTGCGGGAAAGGCGAACGAACATGTGGTCATAGGAGGAGACCTCAATGCGAGCAACACCAGCACAGGTAGAGGAATGACAAAAACTGACAAGCAATGGGCGAAACTTGCGGAGGAGCTAGACCTCCACAATGTAGGCCCGCCAGTCGATACCACACTTAACTGGGCGAAACACAGGAACATTGACAGATGGCTTGCACCAAGGAACAAGCAGGCGCAATACGAGATGGGGGACACCACACACCTCACCCGGCACCACACGAGTGACCACGAGATGGTAAGCCTAGCAACCCTCCAGCTGGACAGCATAGGCACCCACGAACCATATGTGGACCGCGACCCCCAACCAGGGCATGTAAAGCTGAACACGCCCCTGAACAAAACACACAGGGAAACACTCCAAGGCGTCCTCCTCAGGACACACGACTATGCCAGAACCGCTGAGCTGAAACGCATAACAGAGATGGCCACACAGTGCAGGGAAGAGGACAACAGGCAAGTGGCACACGCTACCATAGACAGAGCAGGGGAAACAGTACTAAACATACTCACCGAGGCGAATAAATATGCGCTACAGGACGACGAACTGCCAACTACCACAGTTGGAGGCACCTCCAACCGAGTGGGAAAAGACCTGCTGATGAGCAAAAAGGACAGAAAGGAAAGGGACGCCGCAATACTCAAGATGCGGGAGCACAAGCAAACCAAACGACACCTACGAAACCCGCACACGGAACACTCAACCCTCAGAAGCCTGAAAGAGGGAGAAATGAAAGGCCCAACGGACAGGGACAATGCAGATGCAAAAGAGTGGGTGTCGTGGCTTACTGAGGAGGCCAAAAAAGAAAGGTCGGCAGCGCACAAGGTAGTAATGCAGCACTGGAAACAAGCCAAGCAAAGACACAACAACAAAACAGTAGAGGAATACTGGAACAACCAAAAAAGATACCACAAAAGGATATATACCAAGGCACAAGAAACAGGCCATGCCCCCACAGCGAACATACAGGCTCTACAGGACAGAGAGGGCAACCTGGCTGTAGGCCACGGGAACATCGCTAACGCACTAGCAGACCACATGGCCCACTCGGCACCATACAGGATGGAGCACCGAAGTCCACCCGACTCGAAATCTCCACCATGGGAAGACCCAGCTCACAGGGAGCACCTCATAAAGATGCCAAGACCAGACCCCAGTGGGCTAGACCTCACAATAAGTAGACAGGGCTACACCAAAGCGGTACACACCCTAAACAACAACAAGGCACCAGGCCCCACCAGGACCCCGAACGAAATTCTTAAGTACATGCCAGAGGACTTCCACGATGCACTACACGCACTCATGCTGGAAATGTGGAACAGCAAGCATGTCCCTCTCACCTGGAAAAAAGGGACATTCTGCTTCCACCACAAGAAAGGGGATGTCACCTTACAGCAAAATTACCGACCCATAGCCCTGCTTGAAGGGGTATTCAAACTATACACCTCGCAGATAGCAAACATGCTCTCCACGTTCTGCGAAACGCAGGGAATACTAGCCCAGGCGCAGGAAGGCTCAAGGGAAAAAAGGAACACACTTCGACAACTCACCAGAGTAACCAATGCGATTGAGGATGCGAATGTCTCAGGAAGAGAACTGCATGGCCTGTATGTAGACTTCGAAAACGCGTACGGCTCAGTGGACCACAACAAACTACTCCATACGATGCAGTACCTTGGAATACCCGACGAACTCACACAGGTGGTGCAGGATGTCCTAGGTACACATAGCCACGACACAATGTCCATGAACACCCGAGTAGGAGGGGAAACCTCACACAAAACTGTACAGGTGCAAAGAGGACTCCTCCAGGGAGACAGCATGAGCCCCCTCCTTTTCATAATATACCAGGAACCGTTGCTAAGATGGCTAGAGGTGGGAGAGCACGGGTACCAACACAAGTATGCAGCGGAGCAAGAAAGGCTGGGCCCCCTCAGGACGACTGCAGGGGCGTTCGTCGACGACCTACTCATACTGTGCCCTACGATTCACCACATGAGGGCTCAGCTACACAAACTGCAAGCATTCTCACAGTGGAGCGAACTCCGAATTAACCTCACCAAGTCAGCCATAACCGGCATAAAAAATGGGGTCTCCATACCTGAACAACTCCATAAAGACCTCAAAATGCTGGGACTGGACGGCAAGCTAAGCCACTTCAAGGTACTCAAGCCAGACGACACGTACAAATACCTGGGAGTACTACTTGCATTCACAGGCAGGTGGGACAAGGAAAAAGAGGCCGCTAAGGAAGAGATGAACCACAGAATACAAGCTCTACTGCGCTCCCCTCTGACACCTGACCAAAAGGAATACTCCCTTCACTCCGCAATACTGGGGAAATTCAGATATGGATTACACCTAGGGCTGTACACAGCGGGCGAAATAGACGAGTTCAACAAAATAATAGGGGGGGCCACAAAAAATATACAAGGCCTGCCCCGCAACGGAACGCCAAACATTTTCACCACACAGGAAAAGGAAAAGTACGGCTTGGGAATGGTGCCACTCCAGGCAGTCTACGCCCAGTCGATTTGGAGCGGACTACTGGAGGCCATGCACAGCGAAGAAGACAAGGGGACGGTACGAGGCCCGGCTTGGAGGCAAATAAACCTAAAGTCGAGACTCAGAATGTCCCATGTCAGCAGGTCCACTAGAGGACTGGTAGAATACCACAGCACCACACGCAGGAACTGTACAGACCTCGACAAACTCTGGGGGGGGCACCAGACAAAATACAACACACTGAGAAAACTCAATGCCCTACTCAGATACAACATTACGCCCCAGGGGACGGAAGGAATGCTCAGACAACTCCAAACCCCAATACCAAAGATAATGGAACAGCTAAAAGGGGCGACCAGAAGGAAGTCCGATAAAGAAATGGAGGGAACAACAAGAAAAACGAAAGCAGGCAAAATAATTGATGGGGACATACCGATGCCACCAGACTGGCAGGCGAAGTGCACAGACCAAACTGCCAGGCTCACAGTACCCAAGGACACGCCGACGGCGATAAACTTCACAACGTGCCTCAAACTCTTCGCGCATTTCCCGGACCTAGCACTCCTCACTACCCGAGATGGCCAACATGCGATTAGCCAGGTGAACGTCAGGGAACAATGCACAGATGCAACCCTCAACACAGACCGCAGTGCCATAGCAAAAGGCCTAGCACACTTATACCCATACCTATGCGAAGCCCAACCGAGGGACATAGCGAAGCCGGGGGACTTTTACGACAATCTCACAAACAGACAGCTGAAGCAACAATACAGGAGCATGCCCAGGGAAGGGCCGCTGGACTCCCACGCAGTGCGAACCAACCTCCCACTCCTCAACTCGGAACAGCTGAGGGCAAAAATGACCGAATGGGAAGCAAGGCAGGTCCCCAGGGAAGAGATTCACAGGCAACTCTCCCTGCACCCGCTCACAAGGATTAACGAAACGGAGAATACCGGCCCGGTACCGGGGGAGGAAGAGGAAGAACCCCAGCCCCTCCACACACGCTCACAAACCAAATGGATAGATGAAATAGACCCCATGGCCGAAAACTTGAGACAGGCTTCGAGAAAGGCCGAACGATTGACAAGCCGAAAGAGATTGTGGCAATGAGGACCCTACTCGTTGACCCAACAGACCCACACTCCCTAGTGACGCAGTACAGAACCCAGTGGAGACACTCAGAGGGGGATGACTCCTACTCGTGGAGTACAAGGGAAACCATAACCGACTACCTGAAACTAGCCAAACGAAGGGGCCAAAGCGCGACCACCTTCCCAACCCTGAACAGAAGACTGCGAGCAAGGGGCTCCCAGGTGACCCACCCCATAGGCCTCAGAGAAATACTGGCCGGGAGGCCGCACCTGGGGCAGGCCTGGCCCACACTACATGCAGGGAACCTAACACTGGACCCGACAGAAACCAACCCAGAACAAGACATTGTGGACAACAGAGGGCACCACTGCCAGATACGACTGGAGGGGGAACTCGCCCACAGCTACCACAGGAATGGGAAATACATAGGCACCCTCACGAAAGAAAAGCTTCTCAGACTACACGAAAGGTACACCCAGGCAGTGGGTACCACGCACCACCAAACCCCACACCAGCGTACACTGCGCACTGAATTGTGGGAGGACCACAAGATACAGGTCTCCACGTTCGAGGAGGAAATAGGGCACCTCCTCATTAGGTACTCAAGCAAAGAAGAAAAGGAGGAACGAAAAAAGAACCTGCAAAACCATTGGACATTCCCTGCCCAGATGCAAAGGGCACTACAACAGGCATTCGGAATTACCACCGAACTGTTTGCCTCACCCCTCAATGTCCACCACAACACCACAACGTATTACGCCAAGTATGACAGAGACAAGGTGTTCGGGGCCAGAGGCTCGGCCTGGACAGCAAATTGGATGAAACTGGGAGCCTACCAGTTCAACCCAGAATACACGCCACAGGACCTCAAAAAGGCACTGGACTTTGCCATAGCGGCCACCACCACACAAGAACCGGTGTTCGGGGTCGGGGTGTACCCGACATATGAGAAAACCCCGTACAGGAAGCTCTACAATGCACACGCAGGGCACCTAATACACGAACTATTGGAAATACCACAAGGCAAGTTCACATTTCTACCCCCTGACCACTGGATGGGTGCCACCCACCAACAAGCGAAACAATGCAACTGGAACCTCCGGGTGCTGATAGTGGCCAACAAAGAAGGATGGCAAGCACACTGCGGGGACCCAGACACTGCCGCAGACTGTATAAGGAGGGCACTCACAACCTGCCCGCAAAGTAAGGTCCGCACCACCTCAGCTGTCAAACAGCCGATGAGGGAGGCAAACCTACACGATGCGAATGAACCAAACCAAGAGGTACGCACCCCCAGTGTAGACTGTGTGGTGGACACAAGACCATGGCAGCGATACGAACTCCCGGAAATTAAGACAAAGGACATGACGAATGCAATGGGAAGAATGTGCAGCACAGGGCCACATTTGAGGAACGACCTCTGCCCCCAGTGCTGCAACGTACAAGCGGAAGTGGAAACTTGGTGGGAGGACAGCCACCTCCACGTGGAGGAAGGACCAGCCAAATGGGAACTCCTCCCCGGAAGCAGAGGAGGCAAATGGAACATACACCCCCCCACCGTACAACAGGTGGTGGAAGCCAACACTTTACACACCAGGCTTACAAGACAGAATGACGCCCAAACAATATGGGACAAAGTAGCGAGGTCAAAAGTTGTCAGATACCCCACTGACTTCTGGCCCGAACACGAACCGGGAGCCCAAGGAAGGAGATGGGAATTGACAAGAGACCAAACAGAGGACCCCAGGAACCAAGCCCCGAGGAACACACCAACCCAATTGACATACCCCTCCCCTCTAAGGGCACACAAGGCAACCTCGTACCTTTACACGGACGGGAGCAAAAGAGAAATAGAAACAGAAGAAGGAGGCAAAGAATGGGCCTCAGGAGCTGCGGTATGGGACCCCAGGACCGGGGAAGGGGAGGCCCACATGATTCGATGGGAAGGCGAAGACCAAGAGGTGAACAGGGCGGAACTTCTCGCCATACAAAAAGCGGTGACGCTCCCGCCACCACCAAGTGGCAACGGGCTCACCATTTGCACGGACAGTGCCAACTCCATTAGACAACTGGAGAGCATGAGAACGAAACCCCACAACATGGAACACCACCAGCAAAGAGACCTCCTGTATGCCATACTAGTCAACATTGAGGCATTAGTAGCAGCAGGGCACACTGTCTCACTGCTAAAAGTCAAGGCACACACGGGAATTGTGGGGAACGAAAAAGCCGACGAGGCAGCCAAACAAGCCTGTACCACGGGAACCCTCACGGAAGCGTGGGATAATAACGAGACAATAAAAGTCAAACCCATGATACAAGACGAGGACTCGAACAGCAGAGAGCTAAAAGGAAAACTCGCGGTACAAAAGTACGTAACCACACTACTCCGTGAACGGCAAACCCAAGAGAACAGTAGACTCTCAGCAAAAATGACCGACCTCCAGGGAGAACCCTCAACCTGGACCCACCAACTGAAAACTGAGCGCAACTTCAGGTGGGAGGCACACCTAGACCAAGCGCAACAAACTGAAGAGGAACAAACGACAATACGGGACCTGGTACCCAACCAGCAGCAGCAAGCCAACCAGACCCGAGACGAAGAAGACAGGCAAATAAAAGCCATGATGGAACAAACGGAGGAAGAGGAGATGCTCCTTATGCGGGAGGTGCAGGAGCACCAAGAATACCAAGAAACAGAGGGCAAAGGGGACCCCACCCGAGGAGACGAACCCGAACCCGCAGGGACACCACCCCCACCCTCCGAAGGGGAGGAAATATTTGAGGAACTCAACGAGCTCGCGGAGAGACTAGAAGTGACCCAAGAGGTACAAAATGACGAGGAAATTTTTGACATGCTAAACGAACTCATTGAGCAGCGGGAAAAACCACAAGGGGAGCCGACAAAAGAAAGACAAGCTCACCATGACCGTGTCACAGAGGAGTCCAGAGTCCATGCAGTAATGGAGGACCCGATGCCCAGAACAAGATGGAAACAGCGAAAACACGATATGGCACACAGCAGAACGGAAAAAAGGAACGCCCCCTCGGTTCAAGAGGGCGGGACCACAGACAGCTGGCTAAACGAAACAATGAAGCACCTCAAAGGGGACACGCCACTACACAAAGTAGCGAACGGCTTCTGGAAAAGGGCCACATTTGCGGTACGAAAAACAATACTCAAATGCAGACTGAGAATACTGCCAGCACAAGACTATGAGACGGCGAAAAACTCAGCCGGAGGGAGCGGGAAGTGCACCCTGGAAGGATGCGGACACAAAGGGGTGGACTACGCAAAGGGCTTCCTCATGAGAGTAGGGCACGCCCTAGGTGGATGCAACAACCCACAAATGCGAGGGATGTTCACGGACAGGGCAGATGCCCACGCAGATGAGCTAAAACACATACTTGACCACCATAGGAAAGGGGGATGCAAAGTACTCGCCTACACTGGAAAAAAGAGGGACCCAGGGATTAAGCCAAGGGTACTCCCAAATTACATACTCACCAGGGGGCAATGCAGACACGACGGGAAGGACAACCCAGGCAGAAACGATGGGCCCGACACAATACCGAGTTTTGTAGACATAGTCATGATAGAGGGTCTGGAAGACCTGGAGGACGGATGGAAGTGCACACAACAGGAAGCGCCAGCAAGGGTAAGAAACCTACACCTCATTGAAGTGGCCCACACCGATGACGAAAAATGGGGACCCAAACTCCTGGAAAAATACAAGAAATACGGACCGCTACTACAATTGCTACGCAGGCACGGATTCCGTGCCAAACTTCATGTGTTTGCAGTGGGCAGAACAGGCACGGTGTACAAACACAACCAAGACATACTCGAGCAACTTGGACTCAACAGAAAAGAGGCCACACAGGCACTACAGAGAATACACGACCTGACAGTAAACTATGCACACAGCACCTACCAGCTATACAGAAAACTCAGACAAGAAAAACAAGAGGAGGAGAAAGACAAGAACCACCCAGTATAAATTGTCCCAACATGGCCGCCACTCGTGGCGGTCCGGCCCAGAGTAGGGCCGGGGAAATCAATTTACTCATACGCCCGACGGGCGTGGTTTTTTCTTTTTCTTTTTCTTTTCTGACTGGCCTAGTTCTGCGGACTGACTGTGCGGCGTAGCTAGCCGATGCTGCCGCTCTTGGGTGTTATAAGCAGCATGGGATTAGGCACTTCAAACCGTCTCCGACTCTCCACCACCAGAACTTCATAGTTGAATACGTCACTGGCAAAATCTCCGAGATCTCCCGGGTCATTCTTCACACCTCGGGTATGGACCTGTCCTACTGGCCTCTTGCGGACCAGCATGGCTCCCAACTGTTTGACATCCTCCCGCATGGCGATCGTGATGTCATCCCGTTCCATGCACTCCGCGGCCACCATTTCACCTACCGCCGATTGGAGATCTTTGGCACCCTATGCCACGTAGCTATGGACGAGCAGCAGCGGCGGGACCGCCAGCCTGGGGTGTCAAAGAAGTATCTCGACACCTCCTAGCCGGGTACATCTGGAAAAGTGGCACTTGTAACTATGTCGATATTTTTCACGATGTGGACACAATCGGAAAATGTCCGTAGGTCGTGTACACGTGCAGCACATTAACGGGAAACATCGTGGTCACACAAATAACGGGAGTAATACCCAATTGGAAAGTTTCCACACAAGTTACCATATCGGAAAAATATCGCATGTGGTTTACACAATCGGTAAAGTTACAGTGAAGTTGCACAATCGGAAAAGTTACACTAAATTATGTAATCGGTTAAGTTACACGGAAGTTACCGAATCGGGTAAATATCGCAAGTGATGTTCACAATCCGTAAAATTACAGTGAAGTTCTATACTCGAGAAACGGTTACTCAAGTGTCACCAAATCGGTGAAGGTTCACAACATGTAAGCCATTACAAAAGTGTTACCAAATCAGATTACTTCTCAATGTTGTGCACACCTCTAGATAACTTACAATACATTAACCAAACGGAACAAGTTACATCGCTATTATATATGCCGCCACTGTAAGGCTACACTAAACATCTTAAGACTTGAACCATTCTCCTACAAGCAAGCCTCTCTTGTTCTCCACTGTACAATCCAAGTGACCTTATTATAGTGCAACCACACCTGTGCAACCACACCCAGCACAATCAATTATTATCCCCACGTGGCCTTAACATCAACTGGCATACAAACTAACACGGACTCGGGGGCGCTGGCCTCGGGGGCGCTGGCCTCGGGGGCGCTGGCCTCGGGGGCGCTGGCCTCGGGGGCGATGGCCTCGGGGGCGCTAGCCTCGGGGGCGCTGGCCTCGGGGGCGCTGGCCTCGGGGGCGCTGGCCTCGGGGGCGCTGGCCTGGGGCGCTGACCTCGGTGGCGTGAACCTCGGAGGGCTAGCCTCGGGGCGCTGGCCTCGGGGGCTGGCCTCGGGGGGACTGGCCTCGGGGGGCTGGCCTCGGGGGGACTGATTTTTGAATTAGATGAATGTTACCAAAGTTTGAACATGATACCGTTCGAAAGCTCAGTACCGAAGTTGAGCGATCTCGACCCTCGAGTTCAGGAGATACACTCGTGAGCGTATCTATCTTGAGCGTCGAGGGACTGTATGCATGCTTATGGCAAACTTAATATTTTACGAGTTTTTTTTTATCGACTTCGCCACGTGCTAGGTTCGACTGCTCCATCACCATGTACGTGGTGGGTGCAATCTCAACCCTCGAACTTAATACACCCCACCCTACAAATTTTGGTGCGTGTACCCGACGTGTACCCGACGTGTACCCGACATGTACCTGTGACATGTACCTGGCATGTACCCAACGTGTACCGGGCATGTACCCAACGTGTACCCGACATGTACCCGACGTGTACCTAAAAACGGTGTAGTACATGTTGGGTACGCACGTACCTACTAAGTACTGTGCTCGCGGCGACAGCGCGCGTACCCGGCATGTACGCAGGCATAGGTACACGTTGGGTACAGACGTCTACGCATGTACCCATCACTTTCGGCATGTGTACCCGACATGTACCCATGGACGGGTACATGTGTACCGCGTATGTACAATGTATTTGTTTCCGTTGGATGTTACCGTTGGGAAAAACGGGTACATTGTAGGTACATATGTACTACGGTCGGGTACATATGTACCTATCGTTAATATCACGCCTGGTGCACATGTACCCGATATGTACTTACTAACGGGTACATATGTACCGCATATGTACTATATGTTTTTTACCGTTGAATATTACCGTTGGGACACACGGGTACACTGTAGGTACACATGTACTAGGATGGGTACAAATGTATTTATCGTTATTAACATACCTGGTGCACATGTACCCACTATGTTCGTATGCATTAGTACACTATAGGTGCATGCATGTGTACTCGAAAAGGGTACATATGCACGCAGTGGTGGGTACCGCTCTGGTGCGAGCACACCAGAGGTGTACGAGGCCTAGAAATATGCACAATGTCCCAGGATGATTGCAAAAGTGTATGCTACTTACATCAAGTGTGTGAACAATGCGTATGCTATGCGAAAGCTACCACAACACATACGCAAGGGAACACTCGAGCATGTTTAATACAATTAATAATAGTGTAACTAGGTAGGCACAAAGGAACACAATTGGGACTACTCAATTCTATCCTACCAATACGCAAAATAACGTTCTATTCAAGCATTTTCTATTTCCAACACTACGATTTTTTAATGACCTATCAACCTAGCACGCTCGAAGGGATGCTTGACGCTCAAGTTGTACTCGAGGCGGTCGGTTTTCCCCATTTAGGGTTTCTCCAAGACAGCCGATCTGAAAAGTAAGGCAAAGAACCAACACTTAGTAAAAAAAAGGCGATCTGAAAAGTAAAGCGGAAAACGCAACAAAGAATCGCTTATGCCTAATGCGAAACACAACTAGCTACCTAGGAACCTCAAAGAAGCGCGAAAGTGAACGCGGGATGATGGCGGAAAAATTGGTTTCACCACTCGAATATTTTCAGCGATCTGAATAACAAAACCAACCAAGTAACGTTTAGTAAAGATGCTACAAGTCAAAAACGAAAGTAACGAAGGAAACTGAAAAGGAGAGGTGGAGTGAGTTGGATTTGAACCAACACTTTCGAGTGCAAAGCACTCGCGGGGATTTTCCCGTTCACTCCCAAGACAAAGTTTCACGCATGCCAAGGATGCGCACGCCAAGCACACACAAAATAACACATACGCATATCGCAAACATTTGCTATAAACCTGTGCCATATTGCAGTGAGTTACAATGAAAACTATCACAGCACGCAATATCACAGCACGCTGCTGCACACTGCTGGACGGCGAATTGTGGAGTGTTGACGACTGTTCAACTGTACTGTAGCGGTGAGTTTGAACTCGACAGAAATGCCTACCTTCCCTTCCCGTTGGGCGTTCAGAAGTCACAGCACGCCACGCGAGCACGATCGACGATAACGAGGACGATCGCGAATTCTGACGATCGGACGATTCTGCGCAGGCACTCAGGTCACATATCGATCGCGATCGTCATTGATTATTCCACCCCACCGCTCTACTCTAACGGTCATCCTAATTGAGGTACGATTTTCTTTCTCTGTTCCGTTTTTTTTTTGGGATGCAACACTTTAGCCCATTTTCCGGGCAACTAGAATGTTTTTGGGCTCGTGGTGCACTAGAAAAAATATTGCCCTCGTCGTGCGCATTTAAATGAGCCCAACTTGTTTTTGGGGGTTTTGGTGTATTTTTTTGCGTTTGGTGAAGGTACATGTGCCCCTGGGTTGTACTTGAAGCTGCCGAACAAAGTGCAAAGTTTCTTGACATGTACTTGGCGTGTATTTTCTGAGTACATGTGTACCTAGCTACACCCAACTTGGGGGGTCGGTACACGAAAACCACGAAAAACGTGTACCGTGCTCGCGGCGACAACCATTCTTGGCTCCCATTGGTGGATTTTGCTCGCGGCGACAACTTTCGTGTACCGACCCCCCAAGTTGGGTGTACCTAGGTACACATGTACTCACGAGGTGCATGTCAAGTACATGCCAGGTACATCATTTGCGTACTAATTAGGACCCCATGTACCGTACACGTACGGTACGGTACGTGTCGGGTGCACATGTACCCGCCCTTGTAAACTTACCGGTTCATTCTCGGCACGCGTGTACCTCATATGTCCCCCGGTATGCAGGTCCATGCGACATGGGCAGGAGCGTCGGTGACGCCCGCGATTTGTTCGCCCGGCCGCGGCACATGCTTGGCGGCAACAAGGTCGACAACGAACCGTTCGCGACCCCGAGGATATCGATGCAAGGTGAGTTCTTCCCTTCTTAAAGTATTTCGTGCACGCCGCGTGCACGTGCACCCAACCGGTCTTCACTTGGTACATGGCCGGTGTGACGTCGGTACACGCGTACCGAACGCTTACATACGCAGGAAAGTGAAACGAAATATGCCGGACATTCATGCTTATGGTAACAATTGTGAGTATACGATGGGCTATATATATACTCAGAATGAATAACTCAGAATATAGTGATAAGCAAACCAAATAAGATAAAGACTAGTTAGAATAATTATACGAACGGCTAGTTTTGTAGCTCGTTCAGGCTTTAGGGTTTTCGGAGGTGGTGACACGATCTGAAAGGTGACAGGTGACACGAACGGAACTGGAGGCAGTCCGATCTCCTAAGGGGGTCTCGTAAGGTACTAAGGTACCCCCTGACAGCAACAATGTTCAAGACAGTGCATGCGTACCATACTCGCACCGGTAGCCCGTACTTGCAGGGTTCGGCCCGCGTATCACTTCGGCCGACGCCATGATGGAGAACGGTGAAGCCGTGGCCAAGGAGACCCTGCGCACGGTCAACGCGGGTGCCAAGGCGGACAAGGTGGCCGAAATGGAGGGTGCCGACGACCCGCCGCACCCCCCGAGCTTGAGGCTTCGTGCCCGTGCTTTCGGAATAATCTACAGTGTGTTCCTGGTGCATGTGTACCGGGCATGTACGCGGTACTGTACACCGTACGTACTCATGCGGTGCATACGTACCTTGCTCGCACCGGTAGCGCGTACTCGCAGGGTACCTGCGTACCGGGTGCGTAATGATTGTACCGGATGAGTAACTCATGTGTTTAAGATTTCATCTTTGCTCGATCACATGATTTGATATTGATGTGATGGTACGTGCTTGATGTCGGGAGGGGCTGCTGATGTATGTTCCAGGTTCGGCCGGGTGGATGGCATCTATCGAGTAGAGCTTGGGGGGATACCGTACGTGTTTCTCAAGGTTTCATGGCTCAAGAAGCCAACTAAAGCTTTAGAGACCGCTTTGAGGGCGAGGCATTCCATCGTAGGAGCGGATAGTGTTTCCAAGTGTTTCTATGTCCCAGACCCAGAGAACCCGGCCACCGAATTCGATCGAAAAGAACCGTGTATGCTTGCCGAGGAGATTGCTTCTCAAGTGGTGATTCCGGAAAGCATCCTTGCATGGAAAACCTCGATGGTCTTGGATCCGCTAGTCGACTTCTTTGAGCAGATTGTTCGAGATGAGAATCCTAGTGACGATGAGGCATGATAGATATTACACATATTTTTTAAGAAATGTAATAATTATATATAATGATCGTATTTGTTATGGTGAATTGTTAAATTGACACATGGTACACTGTCGGTACACGTGCACGGCATACATACGCTTGGGTGAGGTAACTATGTACCCAAGGCGTACTAAGGGGGTGCGTTCACATGTACCCAACATGTACTAGTCTGCCCTATGGTACATGTCTGGTACACGTGCCCTACCAAATAAGGACGGGTCCATGTGATGCCGGGACCAATAGGGACCCCGCATGGACCCCACATGGACCCGTAAGGACCACATGGACCCCACATGGACCCGTGGAAACTGGATCACATGGACCCGTCGATGAAGCCTTCGGGTTTTTACCACTAGATTGGTCCAAAAATCCCTATCGGTCCGGGGTGGGTCCCACACGTGGTACCACTGATTTCTCGGTCCATGCGACATTTCCCCATGGGTCCATGCGGTGTTTCGTCGGTCCATGTGGGGTCCATGTGTCCATCGAAATATCACCACGGATTCCTCGCCGCTGGCGTGTGGGACCTCGCATGGACCCGTATGGACATGCTTTAAGGCAGCATGTGGTGCATGGACCGACCCTGGACCGACCCCGGACCGACCCTGGACCGCCCTTGGACCAAACATGATCGCTTGGACCCAGGTTGGACCCAGGTTGGACCCATTAAGCTCAGCACGGACCAAACCTCCGATAGGCGCCCAACCGTACGGACCATATATGGACCTCGCGTGGACCCCGCGTGGACCCCGCATGGACCCGATTAGTGGAACACTCGAGATGGACTGCACGGGGGAGGCGATGCGTGGACCTCGCATGGACCCCGCATGGACCCGGGAGTGGCGCACCCGAGATAGGGTGCGTGGTGAAGGAGATGCGTGGACCTCGCATGGACCCCGCATGGACCCGGGAGTGGCGCACCCGAGATGGGGTGCGTGGTGAAGGAGATGCGTGGACCTCGCATGGACCCCGCATGGACCCCGCATGGACCCGGGGTGGCGCACCCGAGACTCATGGTGCGTGGTGAAGGCGATGCGTGGACCTCGCATGGACCCAGCATGGACCAGTGGGTGGCGCACCCGAGATGGACTACACGGGGGAGGCGATGCGTGGACCCCGCATGGACCCGTGGGGTGGCGCACCCGAGATGGGGTGCGCGAAGAAGGCGATGCGTGGACCTCGCATGGACCCGTGGGGTGGCGCACCCGGCATGGGTTGCGTGGTGAAGGCGATGCGTGGACCTCGCATGGACCCCGCATGGACCAGTGGGTGGCGCACCCGAGATGTACTACACGGGGGAGGCGATACGTGGACCCCGCATGGACCCGTGGGGTG